>RJVU01007682.1:127293-173033 GCA_003731715.1 Anabarilius grahami | reverse complement strand
GAATTTGCCTCTGAATAGCGCTCCCTCCGTGGGCGTGGCCGCATTAGCGGGTAATGAGCTGAATCACGGACTTCTGACATGGCTCTCTTTTCATACAGATTACATAAACACAGAATGTTTTTTTCCGATTTGACTTACACAATTTAAAACCTGACATTTCAACGTTTTTTTAGACACAAGTGTCATTTTTTTGTGATTAGTATTCACTAAGTTACAGTTAATTTTCTGAGAACTATCAGATTGGAGTTCGTTCAGAGGGAGACGAGAGATCACGCATCATGTTAGTTTTCTTTATTTTACAAAAAGCACAACATTTTGTTTTTACTCTGAGTGTATACAAATAAAAGAAGATATTCTATAGTTTCAATTGATATATTACTTATGTCTCTATGACAAAAAATGACGGAGTATTTTAAGTCTGTTTTACTGCAATGTGAAAAAAACCCTGCAAAACGCGTATGTGCGTTTTCAGACCTCAGAGAGTTAAAGAAAGTTCATGTGTTAGAAGCAGGAAAAATGGTCAAGCGTAAGGATTTGAGCGAGTTTGTGGGGAGCGAAGGCTGGCCCGTGTGGTCTGATCCAACAGACGAGCTACTGTAGCTCAAATTGCTCAAGAAGTTAATGCTGGTATTGTTGCAGACCATGTACACCCTTTCATGGAAACGGTATTCCCTGGTGGCTGTGGCCTCTTTCAGCAGGATAATGCTCCTGAAACAAAGCAAAAATGGTTCAGGAATGGTTTGAGGAGCACAACAACGAGTTTGAGGTGTTGACTTGGTCTCCAAATTCCCCAGATCTCAATCCAATCGAGCATCTGTGGGATGTGCTGAACAAACAAGTCCGATCCATGGAGGCTCCACCTCACAACTTACAGGACTTAAAGGATCTGCTGCTAACATCTACAGATGCACACCTTCAGGGGTCTAGAGGAGTCCATGCCTCGACGGGTCAGGGATGTTTTGACAGCAAAAGGAGGACCAACACAATATTAGGAAGGTGCTCATAATGTTATGCCTGATCGGTTTTTATATATATATCACACACACATGGTCTAGACACAGTGATTGGCTGATGGGGGAGGAGTCAGCGATTTAATCATAGAAATATTGTAGAATGAGGTGTCATGTTTCCACATTAAAATAAAGGTTTTAAAATACAAATGTTGCCCTATTCAAATAAATATTTTTTAAATAAAAATGTTGCCATAGTCAAAATAAAATGTTGCCACATTGTTGCCATAAATGTTTTAAAATATAGGCTAAGTGTCACTAATTAAACTAGTATATACAGTGAATTGTCCACCTCTTGGATGTCTGTATCTCAAGAGAATGCAGAATTCAAGCGACAAATTATGTTTTTTAAACAAAGTTTGGGAGAAACACATTCAAACGGTCTTTCTTATCAGCTCGAGAGGAGGGATATATACACAGACGAGAGCCGACTCGCCTATAGTTACTTTGACAGTTTTCCGGATCCCTCCGCCACCCCGCTCCTCACTCGGCTGGGGATACGGGGAGAACTTTGGGCTAAATTCCAAGCTCGGAGCCCTCGATCCCCTTGGACAGCACACCAAATACACTTATATATATATATAATTTTTTTTTTTACTCCATTCAATCATTTGTAAATGTGAGGTCATGAAAACCACTGGCACAGGTAATCTGACAATATTTATTTATTTGTTAAAGATTTATTTTTGGCGTCTCATCGTAGATTCAAATCTATATATCAAATTGTATTGCATTTATGAAGAAAAGGTTCAGCACCCAAGGCTCTATCGCTATTGCCTTAATGGTGTTCAGTGTCTTTGGGTCGATAAGGATTGTTTGTGATTTGGTCTTAGGAGTCCTCTTAACTACTCCTAACGTTTCACAGATTTAGGAGCTAGTTTTAGCCTTAAGATGTTTTGTGAATACGGCCCCTGGTCTACAACTGCTTATTGAGATGAAGTGCCTGCTACTGTTCTCAGCAAGTGATAAATAGGTCCGCTATGTGTTTAATGGACTGGTGAAATCAAATAATTCAGAGTCTAAGGAGCTACTGTTTTTTTTTTTGTTTTTTTTTTTGCTTGCAGGATGTTGATAGACTGCACAAAATAGATGACTAGAGTTGTCTGTTGTGTGTTGTGGTGGGGAGGACAGATCACCCAAAAGATGAAATGTCTGACATAATTTGAATTGTGTATGTAACATTTCAACTATTAACATCATATTCTGCGTATGTTGAACATCATGAATTTCCATGCTGGTAAATTCTGGTAAGTCATGGTAAATCTTTCCTGTAGCTCAGTGGTTAGAGCATGGCACTAGCAATGCCAAAGTCATGGGTTCGATCCCAGGGATTGCACATACTCCGATACAAATGTATAGTATAATGCAATGTAAGTCGCTTTGGATAAAAGCGTCTGCCAAATGCATAAATGTAAATGTAAATGTAAGGCTGGTAAACAACCTGGTGGGGACACCAGCATCCAACATATGTGCTGAATTCAGAACGGCATACTAGCATACTATAACTATTTCTGCCATAGAAAGATATGGTAAACGTGGTATACTAGTATACTAGAGTAATGATGCTGAAAATTCATCACAGGAATAAATTACATTTTAAAATATATTCAAATAGAAAACAGTTATTTTAAATGGTAATAATATTTCACAATATTACCATTTTTACTGTATTTTTGATCAAATAAACGCAATCTTGTTGAGCATAAGAGACTTCTTTTAAAAACATAAAAAAACTTTTAAACTTTGGTGTACATTGAATGAGTCCAGAAAGTCTTGTAGACTTGAGGCAGTATGCAATCACCTAGAAGACCCTAGCAACCACATAGCAACACCCTGGCAACCACCCAAGTACTGTGGCAATACATTTTTTAAAAAGCGCCTCTCGCATTTCATAAAATTCCAGTCTTGTTTACTATTCTACAATGTTTATTGATCTAATTCAGTGTAATTTCTTCCTTTTTTCCTTCTCTTATTCTTTCACTCTCTGTGTTTGATTAGCCTTCTCTTTTAGATTCAATTAGAGGTTCATTTCTTTTTTTCATTTCTTAATCAACACTCAAGAGAATGCAACTGTTCGTGCCAGCACTTCAAATGAAAATAAAAAGTACAATTTAGGTTTCAATTACTGCTCTTTATTCTGACTGTCTGTCTCAGGATAGGAGAACATGTTTGGATGAAAGAGTTTTGATTGAGCTGTCAGTTATTCGTTCTGCTCTGCATGTCAGAAGTGGATTTGTGGGACGATTGAGGGCAGAACACACGAATGTTTGATAGGTCTTGGAGTGGTTTAGTGCTTGGTGCTGCTCTCACTGAGGTGATTTAGAAACAGGGCCGTTGGAAAACTATTCCAGAGCCTTTATATCACGAGCAAACAAGACCAATCCCAGCTGACCGAAATGTTTGGCAGAGAAAAGGGGAGCTGTCGTAACACATTTGGAAGCACTGGAAACCTGTGCATTATTTTTGTCTTTGATCCAATATTGTTTATGGATGTCATTTTCTGTACAAATATCCATCTACTGCTCCTCAACCACACAATTAGAGAACCATTCACCAATTTGTGGCATTACAGACAGCATGTGCACCCCCAATCTGTGAAGTCAATGGGAGGACAACTCCACTCCTGAAACACCGAAGGCATCCACTTTTTTGATCAGAAGCATATGGACTTCACAGATTGGAGGTTCACAGACATGCTGAGGAACAATTCCCGTAGAACGATGTAACTCGCCTATTTTACTACCATACGATGCATCATTGGAGAAACTAAGCAGGTTTCCTGAAACCGTAACAAGGTCGTTTAAAACACATTGGTTCAACAATATAGTCCTGTCGTTAATGACGTCACATGCAAGTGGAGGAGTAATAACATCTTCTAATTAATCTATTCGAAGTCTCCGAGATGCTGCTGTAACAAACATAGCATCTAAAGACTACTTTACTGTTTTTGTTTCATGGTATTTTGTTTTATTTGATGTTTGATCCATCACGGGTTCCCTCATATGTTATACTCCAGAGTCCCTTTGCACGTTACGCACATGTGCACTCTTAAAAAACGCAGCTGATTGTTGAAATGCTAATATATATAGATTAAAATGTATATATATTTAGATAGAATGACAGAATGTACTGAATGTTAGCTTGCTTATTGTGCCCAAGACCATGATCTATTTCAGTCCACATGTCATTTAACAGTTTGCGACGCTGTTTTGAATGTTTGTTGAAACTATGGTTTCGGGAAACACCAAATCATTGAACTATGTTGGTAACGACGGAACTTGCGACCATGGCTGGCTAAAGATGCTTTTGGGAAATGCACCCCTGGTTGTGACATCACAAAGTGGTGAAAGCCTGTAGCTCATGAATATTATTTAGGTCAAACACAAATTCGACATAATCTTTTACTCACTGTAAACCCGGATAAGTTCTAATAACTCAAACAATTTGATTGCCTCTATTTTTGTAAGTTTGCAAACTTAAATATCATCAGTAAGCATAGCTATTTTTTTTTTTAATAACTGTAAATTACAAATAAACATTCATTTAAATCAAAATATGTATTTAGTGTTTTGTTCACCTTAATTTAATGCAACTCAAAGTTTTAATAACCTAACCTGTGGGCGAATGATGTGAGTGTAGCCGATACCAATTAGACCAGTCTGCAACATTATTATAAACAGATGAATACTTGCATATTTTTGTAGCTATCAAAATAAAAATGCATGTATTTGGACTTGAATTGACCTGCTGTCGAATTCAACTGCCCTGCGAACGTCTGGGTATCTGTGTGGAGGGAAAGCGTCTGAGTGCACGTTCAGCGATGAATTGCCACTAGAGGGTGTATGTTTGACATTAAAATATTTGATTATGGTTGAATCTATTTTTTCAAGTTCCCTGAACTCTAAACTTTAGGGAGTTGTAAAAACTCAATAAATAAATAAATAAATGAACTAAAAAATATTGTGTTAACTTAAATCTCTGATAGATGTTGAATGAACTCAAAACTAAAAGTTAGGTAAACTTTTTGGCACATTTTGAGTAAAAGGTACTTTCCATCATAAGTTAGTTATACTGTTTGGGTTTACAGTGCTGTTTTGATAACCAATAATTATATGCAATGTCTTGATCTAGAGATCTGGTTCAAGATCAAAATTGCCAAGTACATAATTTATTAATGATAGTATTTTGTACCTATATCTTATATATATCTTAATTTTAAAACTTTTTTCTTTTCTTTTTAAAAAAATAATATTTTTATAAATGTGATCAAATAAATGTTTAATGGAAGATTTATCTCAGAAAAATAAATAAATAAATAAATAATAAATTTTATTTTAATAAACTAAAATCCAGNTAATCTAAAATCCAGAATGGCTCCTGGTATGTCCAATACATTATGCAATATATTCAATTTACACCATTTAATCAAATCCTGGATAATACAATCAAGTCCTGCCCCACTGAATATCTCACTCAGAAATACACCACAATAACAAAATATTTTATTTTTAAACATATGACCAAATCACAGTTTAATGAGAAATTTACCATGTTAATTGTTTACATATTCAGAGGAAACTGTTGCGCTCTCAATTGACAAAAAGTTCCTTTTCCTTCAGGTGCGTAGAACCAAGAAAATACTCGAGCGAAACAGAAAAAAATAGCTGACCGCACACTGAATCCAAAATAGACTGAAGAGGTCTAGAAAGTACAAAATTTAGTAAATTGCACGGTGCAATCATCAATAAATTGATTGTGACAATTGGATTCAGCTGATTGCTTTGAATTGCTTGTCTTTCTAGAAAGAGGGTGATTGTTTGTTGCATATTGAGCACTGAGAATAGCAATCTGCTGAAACATGAAGCTCATGCTCTTTTGTGTTTAATTCAACTTTATTGCACCATGCAATTTATAAAATAAATGTAGTACTTTCTAGACCTCTTCAGTCTTTTTTGGATACAGTGTGCGGTCAGCTATTTTTTTCTGAATTGTTTACATATCACCAGACATGGATACATTTTTTTTTATATCAAAATTCAACAGCAATGCATGCTTTTTTATTTAGAACTTCCTTCTCAAACTTTACTCACATATGCACACTTTAGCGTACCACTTTAATCGGCCTGCATGTTTGTGGGAGGATAGTTTTGAACATGAAAAAAGAAATTTTTATTTTATCTAGTTAAAGTGGTTAAAGGGTTAGTTCACCCAAAAATGAAAATAATGTCATTTATTACTCACCCTCATGTCGTTCCACACCCGTAAGACCTTCGTTCATCTTCAGAACACAAATTAAGATATTTTTGATAAAATCCGATGGCTCAGTAAGGCCTGCATTGACAACAAGATAATGAACACTTTCAATGCCCAGAAAGCTACTAAAGACATATTTAAATTTCAATGTTATTTTCGAAATTTCAATCGTTCACCACTGGGGGGCATGACTTTGGCAGTTTGACACACGCTCTGAACCACTGATTCGAAACAAAAGATTCGTAAAGCTTCGAAGCTTCATGAAACAGTGTTTTGAAATCGCCCATCACTAGATATTGTTGAATAAAGTCGTTACGGCACACAAAAAGTATTCTCGTCGCTTCATAACATTAAGGTTGAACCACTGTAGTCACATGAACTGTTTTAAATATGTCTTTAGTAGCTTTCTGGGCATTGAAAGTGTTAATTGTCTTGCTGTCAATGGAGGCCTCACTGAGCCTTCGGATTTCATCAAAAATGTCTTAATTTGTGTTCTGAAGATGAGCCAAGGTCTTACGGGTGTGGAACGACATGAGGGTGAGTAATTAATGGCAGCATTTTAATTTTTGGGTGAACTAACCCTTTAAGTGCATTTCTCCTTTGTTGTACACTCCTGGGCAAAAAGCCCATAATGGCTAAACCCTAAGCTTTGAATTGTCTTAACCACAAATTATTGCTCAGCAAATTAGCAAAATTTAAGCAAATGCACTACTTAAAAAGCCATTGCTGTCTCGGGAAGTTGTGTGTGGAGAGATGAATCACAATGAAACACGAGTTGCATGGTGATGCTCCAGAGCCTTGTCTTTAAAAATCTGCTGAGAAATATAATAATAAATGTATCCCTACTTCAGTGAAGCACGGAGAAAGAGGTGTCAATGTGTGGGGAACCTTTTTAGCTGTTGGTACTGGTGAGCTATTTCACTGTAAAAAAATAAAAAAATAATAATTTAATGCTCACAGGATAATGTTTCAAAATGCCACACCATATTAATGCAAACTCCCTCTCAGGTCTAGCTCCAATGTGGGTGAGTAACATCCAATTTACACCATTCAATCAATAAACCAAATAATAAAATGAAATTCTGCCTCACTAAATATCCTGTTTCACTGGGAAACACACCATATTATGGAAGTCTTTTTTTTGTTGTTGTTCTTTTGTGAATATCGATTCATGTAGACTTTGAGGTTCAATACGTCACCTTGCTTTCCCTCTGTCTCTGACTCTATGCTGTAATAATTCCAGAGTCAAAATTCATCATTGTTCGCACTGTTGGCAGAAAACTGACAAGAACCTTTTCTTGTAATTAGCCATAAGCTATTTTATCTTCTCAAGCATAGCAGTGCGGAGAGGCTGAAAAGAGACACTCCAAGATAAGACACAGGCACAGACGCCCTCCCTGTTTGATTTAAACGCTATTTAGCAAATACTTCATTCCCTAACAGTGCATTATAACAAGAAGCGGTTCCAGCAAAAACCTCCCCATTTCCACACAACAAGCGACTGCCTATGGGCTCGCGTGACATCTTTAGTAGGTCAGAATACATCAGAGTTACAGACTCAGAAAGTGTGATGAGAGAGAGAGAGGTTAATTAGCTCAGCTGAACAGTTTTCCAGCATGGTTTCCACCTCGATCTACTCTCATGCCTGCAGCTTACGCACTCACTCACACACACACATGTGAATGGCTGAACCGAACCCCTCCTTCGTTTTTTTTCTGTCACAGTTCTGGTGCTTTGATTAGAGAGCTTTCATCTCAGGGTTAAAGCAAATGAGACAGGGCAGAAATGAAGCTGAATTACAGTCATGTGTTGGAAGAACATAGAAGCCTATAGGTTTCTCAGGCTGCCTGGACAAAACAAGAGCTTCGTAGACTAATAGAAAATAAGGCAGTATCACTGAGACCTTTCTTGAGCAATTGCCTCTCTGCGCTGAGACGTCTCAGGCTCTCGGGCCAAGGCAGACAATGTACGTCACTTACAGAATCAATGAACTAAATATGGCAGCTTCGCTCTTGGTCTCCTCTGACTTCACTCTGTATTGGCACAGTTTGTCATCTCTGTGCTCCAGTGAGATCTCATTCCTTCCCCACTGCAGCAAGCTGCTATCCAATATTCTCATCCATATGCCTCTTTCAGTGGATTTTCAAACATTAATAGACACTTTTGACTATAAAGAGACTGTTTTCGAGATTAGAGGTCAGCAAAAATGCACTTTTTAAAACTTAAGACTGACACTTTTTATAGTGCATTTTTTGTCCCTACATTGTCAAGAAATTTTATTCCCTATGGTCAGGGATTCCCAAACCTTTTTACCCTCTGGGATTGTAAGTTAATATTTCAAATTAACAACATATTTGCATGTTCACGGCAGGGTTATTACTATTAAAAAACCCTAAATATATATATATATATATTTTGTTAATTGAAATATATTTGAAAAGAATATATTAGATGAAAAACTTAAACTAAATGAAAATTAGAAATGTTGCCTTGACAACTAACTGAAATAAATGTAACCAAATATAAATTACTAAATGGACATAATAAAAATAAAAACTAAAGCTAAACTGAAGCTAAAACTGAAATAAAAATAAATTAAACTTAAATATAAAAAAAAGTCAATAACAATATTATAAAAACTGAAACTACAAAAAAAATAATAGCTCATGCAAAATATTAATCAAAATTGTAATAGTAAACAATATTAATAAATTAATTAAATAAAATACTAAAAATACTTAAAAATTACCCTAGTTCATGGTTCTCTGATGTCAATAAATTATTAAATTACTTGCAGGTAAATAATTAAAATATTTAATCTTTTTAGTAAATGTTTTATTTGATTGTATTTATATATAAAAAAAAAACAATTTTAAAATTATGGTTTAATTACTTACATTTCAAACCTGAAGGTGAAACTGTGCAACTGACAAATATCCAAATGGAAGTAAATTGATTATAGACAATTTTCATGTATTTTATGTCTCAGGGTTATGTTAGTATGCTATGTGTGAATGTTATGATATTTATTCTGCCTGTGAATCCTGCTGGGATTCATCCCAAACCTTAATTAGATCAAGCAACATCCTGTACATACAACACATCCACATGAAGATTTGATGCTAGCAACAGTGCATGAATTTTGTATTTACTTCTGCTGAGAAATAAATCAGAAAGAAATGTTCTAAAAATGTTCAAATGTTAGTGTTGCTTGCAAAAGTCCTAGCTCAAACACTACAGCTCAACGCTTCCAATGCTAAGGTCACGGGTTTGATTACTTGCAATGCAAGTCATTTGGATAAAAGCATCAGCCAAAAGCAGAAAATTAAATAAAATAATAAATCAAGTAAAACTCGCAGCCACATACGCGTCACACCACCTATCGTCAAATCAAACCTGCTGATTACGACAGACAAATTTTGACAGGAAATTTGCTACAATTCAGGACAGAAGTGAGGAAGACGAAAATAAAGAGTATTGACTGACAAACAAACTTCAAGCACTTCACTTATTTATAGATGACATAAAACACTTCAGCCAGCAGTCCAAAACCCTTCTCTGGGAAAGAATACAGAATTCGAATGGAATCAATATAAACATAAGCATTTTCTGAGAGCAGAAGACAGTGATGCATTGAAGTCCGAAGGGGAGAAAAGGGTAGTTGTAATACTCAATAAATGTGCAGGTAACACTTTACAATAAGGTTCATTAGTTAACATTACTTTAAGTCCTGTAAGTTGTGAGGTGGAGCCTCCATGGATCGGACTTGTTTGTTCAGCACATCCCACTGACCACTGCAGACCGGGAACACCCCACAAGAGCTGCAGTTTTGGAGATGCTCTGACCCAGTCAAACTCACTCAAATCCTTACGCTTGCCCATTTTTCCTGCTTCTAATACATCAACTTTGAGGACAAAATGTTCACTTGTTGCCTAATATATCCCACCCACTAACAGGTGCCGTGATGAAGAGATAATCAGTGTTATTCACTAAAGCCTGATCAGTGTATATACTATACACTCACCTGAAGGATTATTAGGAACACCTGTTCAATTTCTCATTAATGCAATTATCTAATCAACCAATCACATGGCAGTTGCTTCAATGCATTTAGGGGTGTGGTCCTGGTCAAGACAATCTCCTGAACTCCAAACTGAATGTCAGAATGGGAAAGAAAGGTGATTTAAGCAATTTTGAGCGTGGCATGGTTGTTGGTGCCAGACGGGCCGGTCTGAGTATTTCACAATCTGCTCAGTTACTGGGATTTTCACGCACAACCATTTCTAGGGTTTACAAAGAATGGTGTGAAAAGGGAAAAACATCCAGTATGCGGCAGTCCTGTGGGCGAAAATGCCTTGTTGATGCTAGAGGTCAGAAGAGAATGAGCCGAATGATTCAAGCTGATAGAAGAGCAACTTTGACTGAAATAACCACTCGTTACAACCGAGGTATGCAGCAAAGCATTTGTGAAGCCACAACACGCACAACCTTGAGGCGGATGGGCTACAACAGCAGAAGACCCCACCGGGTACCACTCATCTCCACTACAAATAGGAAAAAGAGGCTACAATTTGCACGAGCTCACCAAAATTGGACAGTTGAAGACTGGAAAAATGTTGCCTGGTCTGATGAGTCTCGATTTCTGTTGAGACATTCAGATGGTAGAGTCAGAATTTGGCGTAAACAGAATGAGAACATGGATCCATCATGCCTTGTTACCACTGTGCAGGCTGGTGGTGGTGGTGTAATGGTGTGGGGGATGTTTTCTTGGCACACTTTAGGCCCCTTAGTGCCAATTGGGCATCGTTTAAATGCCACGGCCTACCTGAGCATTGTTTCTGACCATGTCCATCCCTTCATGACCACCATGGACCCATCCTCTGATGGCTACTTCCAGCAGGATAATGCACCATGTCACAAAGCTCGACTCATTTCAAATTGGTTTCTTGAACATGACAATGAGTTCACTGTACTAAAATGGCCCCCACAGTCACCAGATCTCAACCCAATAGAGCATCTTTGGGATGTGGTGGAACGGGAGCTTCGTGCCCTGGATGTGCATCCCACAAATCTCCATCAACTGCAAGATGCTATCCTATCAATATGGGCCAACATTTCTAAAGAATGCTTTCAGCACCTTGTTGAATCAATGCCACGTAGAATTAAGGCAGTTCTGAAGGCGAAAGGGTGTCAAACACAGTATTAGTATGGTGTTCCTAATTATCCTTTAGGTGAGTGTATATACTTTAATTGTATTTATAATAAACTAAATCATACATAACATAACTGCAGCCTCTAAATGTGGGTCTAACTGTTAATCAACAAATAAACATTCATTTGTCACTAAAAAACAATATTCCATATCTTGTTTGCTGTTTGTTTAGTCTGTCACTATTGATTAACATTATTACAGATACAGACAGACTGTATACGTGAGTAATACTTGAGTCATGAATTTGATTGATATGGGTAATGACTGCTAAGATGTTTAATGACTGCTAATGGCATATGTTCAAAGATTTAGACTAAACATGCAATGAGCAAAAGTGTGTTACAATTACTCCTGCTCTTCCCTACAGCAGACGCCATACATATAAATGTCATTTTTTTAGGCTAAACCAAATGCTATGCTTTTAAATATCCATTTTCATGTCCGTGTGCAAGCGAAAGTTTGCTGGTCTGCATGTGTGTTTATGTGTTTTGTGTGTGTGTGTGTGGGAGTGCAGTGGCATTGTGTGAAATGCAGACTCTTCACTCTGTATTGTTTGGCCTATGAAAATGCTTCCACAGCAAACTCTGCAGCAATGGGAATAACTCTCCTGCCGTGTATCGCCTCTCTGCTCTTAAAATATATGTGTAACCCACTATATTTATATATAAATCAATGTATATCTCACAACGGCCTATTTTCAAACAACCTGCAATAAAGCCGCCTGTTAAATCGACATTCTTATACTTGTGGTAAGTAACAGCTCAAAGTGCAACGACTGCGAGATCAAGATGAAGATGTCAGGACAGAAACTCTATCTCTGACGCATTGGTTTCCTTTCACAACCAACTTTTGTTTGCAGCTGACGCGGTTTTCCTAAAGTGCACAAAAGAAACAGTGTTGTGAGTAAAACTCTAAATACTGTGACACACTGAGCTAAAAAGCGCTTGTGAAATCCGCTGATTATGGCTTGTGGAAATAGTGGCATTATTTCGGGATGTCACACCTCTACAGAGTTATCTTCTCCCCCAGCCTTTCTGTGGCTGCTCAGGAAAATAACTGGAAGAGACTATTCTTCTGTCTTCCATTTTTCATCCTTGACCCTCTGAAGTGGTGGAGAAAAATGAGGCGAGCGCAAGAGAGAAAAAGGAATTCAATGCATTCATCAGGGGGCCGGAGAGAGCGTGTAGTTGAATTGTTCAATCAGAGGCAGAGGAATCAGACTATGAAAGCGGAGGACAGTGTGAACGAGGGACACTGGTCATTTTAAACGTTATGTTGAAAAGAAAGCGTGACTAATGGGCCCTGTGTTCAGCCATTATTGTTGGAAATAATTAGTGGTGCTTGCTGAAGAAAGCATGACTATTAATACTGCTCATTGGGACAAATCTCTAACCATTTGTACTACACTATGATGCATTTGTGGTACGGACCTAAAAGAAGCCGTGCCATGGGATCTGAATATCATATATGCTGGTAGGCTCTTTTGGCTTGGGCCAGTTAGTAACCTCTAAGAGCGCCTTAGCAAACTACAAAGCTATACACCCTTTGAAGAGTGTTTGCAGCATTTGGGATGCTACGTTGTGTAGATTGAGTTTCTGTATTTTTACTTTTGTACCCTTTTTTTAATGCCTCTTCTACGTGTTTTTTTTACTTTTTACGTCTTGCTCTTTTGTATTATGCAGCTCATGTCTTTGTATATTTTTGGTTTTATAGCCAATATAAAGCACCCCTAACCCTCAGTACACTTGTTTAGTGCAGTGTTTCTTAATGAACGCGGCGCCAAGTTCAGTTTTTTCCGTAAGTAGAATAGGGAAGTCGTAGGACATACAGCGTAAGCTTTTTGAAGAAAACGAAAGTGCGGTTTTGGCGGAAGCACTTGGAAGGCGATCATTTGTGTCTATAAAGCATATACATTTACATTTTTTTTTTTAAATGACCGATCGTTTCGCTAGATAAGACTCTTATTCCTCGTCTGGTATCGTTTAAATCCCTTTGAAGCTGCACTGAAACTGTAATTTTGACCTTCAAGCGTTTGGGCTCCATTGAAGTCCACTATAAGGAGAATAATCCTGGAATGTTTTCATCAAAAACCTTAATTTATTTTCGACCGAAGAAAGAAAGACATGAACATCTTGGATGACATGGGGGTGAGTAAATTATCAGGAAAATTTTATTTGAAAGCGAACCAATAATTTAACTACACAGAAAGACCGTTAGAATTAAAAGGCTGATCAAGCAGCTTAGGCGGAGGGTGAAGAATCCTTAGTGTAATTCACCCCTAAAATGCTTTAATGTACTAAAACAGTGATATTAAAAGATCAAATTCAGTTTAACCCTTTTTGATGATGCATACTATAGAAATGCGAGCAGATGAGCCCAGAATATGGGGAAAAAAATTCTTAACGAGAAACCTTGCGTTGCATTAATATTCTGTGTTCATTTGTTTGTCTGTACAAAGTATGCATAATCAATAAGGTGAATACTGAAATTGGTCTTTTAATATCACCGTCTTACGACATTAGATCTTACTACAAACCTAAAAATGACTGGCTGGCAATGGAGTAAAGCATTGTTCCCCTCTGGGCGTGACGTCACGTTAGAATTATGTTAGCCTCATAGTTTGCATTATATTGTATGCATTTGCACTTGGCATTGAGACTGTATATAATAGCTTTTATCAGTGATAGGAGGTACTAGGTGCTTCAGTTTTCTGAGTGTTAAGAGGCAATCCAGAGGATCACCAGTGAGGTGAAGCGCGTCCAAGGGCACTCACACAAAGAGTAATGAAGCCAACGGGGATGTTGACGGCTTACTATATATCTATACTTGAGTGTGTGTGTGTGTGAATACAAAGGTATGTGAATGCAAACACGTGCTTTCAAACCTGCATGTGTGTCGGAGGGGAAGTCACACTGTGGTTGACTGGGCAAATGGGCCAGCAGCTTCAGGAGAGACAGCTGATTCATACTGAGTGGCACTGAAGGGAGAACTATTTATAGATGCATACGCGTAATCTCAACACTTCAGATATACCTGCGTACACACTCGCACACTCTGCCACTGACCAACTGAGGTAACACAACAGTTAGAAATCATGAAATCAAAATTATATTTTTGTAGCTTTTAGTTAAAGTCCTCAATATTAATTAATTAATTATTGCAGATACATTTCAAATTGAGTGTTAAGAAACTTGTGCACAAACAGCATTTCTTTTGGTCATTATTTTTGCTGTTCTGTACTCACACAGGGATGAAAATATTGGCACACATTTTGTTTTATAGTTAATTAACTGAGATGTAAAATACTTGATTTGTTCTTTTATTCTCTTTCCAGATAAATGTGGATGGACACTTAGTGAGAAGGAGAGGTTTTTAACAAGCACACTCTGTCGTACAAAAGGACACATTTGAATAAGGTAGTCAGTGTGTTCGGAAAACAATGAATTAAATCTGTAAAAAATGTCTTTGCTTTAACAATTACATTACTTTAGATAGAAGTTTATATGTTAGTTAACATCAAGGTTTTTCTTTTTGTTCTTAAAAAAGCTTTCACAAGGAATACACATCTATTGTAATACACACACACAGTGCAAACAAGGTAAGCTGACCATGGTGTGATTTGTCGGCTACTTTGATGCATGTATTTACTCATCCTGAGGATCAGAGCTGCCATACGGCCAACCAGAGATTTCTGTATCCATGGCAGCATCCGAGTGAACCCTTTATCATCTCAGCACACACATGCACACACAGAGCACACACCACATGCAGGGGTGTTAAACTTTCTATGGCTTTATCCATTCAGTCCAGAAGGCTTGCTATGAGAGTCATCCATCTACCCATCCACCCACACCCACACACACACACACATAGTCTCTCTCACTTTCTAAACATGATATAAAGCAGTATTGCCATGTGTTCCATGATGTGACAGAATAATCTGTAATCTATATTGCACCTAAACTGATGCTGTCTGGTTAGGTTTCCTGCACGGTAACACCAATGAGTAACTATATGTAACACTTTTTATCATATCTAATCAATATAATGCATATAATATAATTTTATATAATCAATCATAAATCACAGCCAATCAGAAGTGCTTGTGAACGGGCTCAGCCTGTAAGCAAACATGTTATCTGCGAGAAGGTGGTGGGTGGGGTTTGGTATTACCCTTTTGGGGCTTTCATATGAGATAAATGAGGTGTATAAGAGTTTTTTTTTTTTTTTCAGTATATTTTTAAGATCTGGGTTAAATTCATCTATTTCTCAACCGTACGTTAGACCTTACTCTGAGTGTGAAAAAAACCATTCAAAAGGAGGAGATGAGACAAAAATCTTCCACAGCTCTATTGTCCCACCCCACATGCTTTTGTCATGGAGGTGACAGCATCAGTTTGCACACTTCAGTCAGTCACACTTGCCGCTGTCGCCTTTGGCTTGCTTAGTCGGGGACACTTGACATTTGACTTGACGTTTGATAATCAACAGTGCTTTGATCTGCCTGCATTGAAACTATTCTTTAAGAGCTGCTGTGCAGCCAAAATTATATACCAGTTATCAATGTAAAGCTGCTTTGACACAATCTGCATTGCAAAAAGCGCTATATAAATAAAGGTGACTTGACTCACACGAAAGAATGAAGTTGCTGATCGGTCAACGAATAATAGGGTCAAACATGGTATCAGTTAAGGAGGGAATCAAACCACAATAATGTAGTTAGTAGAGTAGAGTCTAAACAATAGAAATATGGCAAAATATAAGAGAAATACAGAAACACCTGTTTGCCATGACTTTCCAAAACTATGCTTGACCGTACGGTTGATATGTCTGTAAAGGGTGAAAATAGCCAGATGGTAGGAACTGAAGTATGACAATAGGGTCATCTAAGAGTGGATTATGAGGATGTCCATGGGGATGTTATTATTTTTTTCCTCAAGCAGACATAGTAAAAACTTAATGGAATTTAAAATACAATTTCATAAATGTTACTCACACATACATTTATACAGTAATTTATTTTGCGTATAGTGGAAAGGAACTGATTGGGTAATGAAAAGTGATTGTTACATACATACTAAAACACATTACTATCCCATGAGGCCTTGGAAGATGACTTGTAAATTGCATGGAAGCAACACAATTTACATTGCGATGCCAAAATAGCAGATATATAGCATGGCTGGATTGCATTCATATAGAACAGGGGTGGGCAAACTCGGTCCTGAAGGGCCACTGCCCTGCAGAGTTTAGCTCCAACCCTAATCAAACACACCTGAACCTGCTAATCAATGCCTTTAGGATTACTAGAAAACTACAGGCAGGTGAGTTTTATCAGGGTTGGAGAGCTAAACTGTGCAGGGGTGCGTTTCCCAAAGCGAACTATGGTCGTAACTCCGATTGAACTCCATTGGTAACGACGCAACTTGCGACCATAGTTCGCTTTGGGAAACGCACCCCTGCACAGTTTAGCTCTCCAACCCTGATAAAACTAGTTGGCTAACGATGCTTTAAGGGAAACACACCCCAGGGCAGTGGCCCTCCAGAGTTTGCCCACCCCTGATATAGAACATATATATTTTTTATATTAGTGGCGAACTAAATTCTTCTTTAAATGTAGTACTTTGACAGTGATTTTGCAAGTTGTAAGAGAAAACTGATGAAGAAGAAGACTATTATGGCAACAGTAATAGTGTCCATTTTGCAAATATTGGTAATTCATTTCACAACGTGTGAAATCAAGCAAGTGTAGCTAGTATTTGCATTCACACTCCTACATATGGTATGATTTGTTCCAAGCTGCTTATACAGAAACACATGTATAAAAGCACTCTGAAATGGTTGGTTGTAGCTGTCAACCAAACCAAAACATTTGAAAAACTCTGGTTTGAACATTCAGGAGCTCAAGTAAAATGACTAAAAAAAGAATTTATGGATGATTAATAGACTTAGATATTTTACAAAACTTGCAGTATTCCTGTTGTGAAAAATGTTCCTGTTGTGTAAAATGCTTTAAATTGCCATATTACCTGAATTTACTGAAATTTGCTGATTTTTTGAAACAATTATGAATTAAAATCACTGAAAATGGCCTAGATATTATATTGACCACCACAACATAATATGTAATGTATTATTTATTTCTAAACACCTTTTTTTTTTTTTTTAATAAATAAATAAACTTAATTTTATGTGGACCCTGATACTTATGGAAGCTATCTAAGACGTACTAATACTGTTACATGTATGTCTATTATTCAGAAAAGCCCATAAAATAGTACCGCAAATGTAAAGTAAGATTTACCATAAACTGACTTCTCAACCGTACGGTAGAGTTTTATATCTTTTAGATAAAAACATAAATTGACAAAATTGTTTGAGGTAATTTTTTACATGTCCAATAATAAGAATTTTAAGAAAAATAATTTTTTTCATTGGCTCCATCTAGGGGTTAAAGTCATGAAAAAAATGAAAAAACACATTTCAGAAACAGAATCCCATCGCTCATTGTGTATTGCTGTGTATTGTATGCAGCTGGTTAGGACAAAATCTCTGATTAACATGGAAAAGATACATTTAGGACACTGTGTAAGACTCTACTACTGTGGTGACGGGTTTTGACTAGCTCTGCTCACATGTTCACATGTGGGAAAGAGGGGATCACAACAATCTGCCAGTGAAAATGGCACACACTTGAAGATCAAGAGAGCGGTAAAGTGATAAATTAAGAGGGATCGTGTGAAATGCTAGATTAGCCTACAGTGAAAAAAAAATTATCTATCTATTATCTATTATCTAATTATCCAAAATGTGTTTAAAATACATTTATTTCATACTAAGTATACTACAATACCATCAACATATTTACTGACATATCGCTTGAGACTTACTGATATAAATATTAAAATTAAACTTTATTTGGAGCACTTCTTTATTGCACAATAGACATTTCTTAATATTAAGCCTAAAATGTGTTTTAATGTCACTATTAGTAAGGATAGTATGATCTCTGTATAATATCAGTCTTTAAATGCAAGATATTTTAAAGTGTATCTAAAGTACACTTGCAATAGTTCCACTTTAACGCAATCAAATATATTGTGTGTAGTGTACATTTAGTTGGACCTCAGCACTATTTCCGGATAACTAAAGTGATTTAAGTACAAAATTAGTTGCTCCAATTTAGCAGACTTTAAGTGTATCAATTTAAAAGTACAATTGCAGGGTATTTGTATGAAGTACATAAATATGTAAATGTATTTGTAGTATAGTTAGCATAAAATAAATGTATTTCAAATACATTTTAGTATATTTATTTTTCACTAGGGTACAGCTGAAGTCTTGGCTGAATTAGTTTAGATCAGGTTCAGGACTAACAGCTCTTATACACTCACCTAAAGGATTATTAGGAACACCATACTAATACTGTGTTTGACCCCCTTTCGCCTTCAGAACTGCCTTAATTCTACGTGGCATTGATTCAACAAGGTGCTGAAAGCATTCTTTAGAAATGTTGGCCCATATTGATAGGATAGCATCTTGCAGTTGATGGAGATTTGTGGGATGCACATCCAGGGCACGAAGCTCCCGTTCCACCACATCCCAAAGATGCTCTATTGGGTTGAGATCTGGTGACTGTGGGGGCCATTTTAGTACAGTGAACTCATTGTCATGTTCAAGAAACCAATTTGAAATGATTCGAGCTTTGTGACATGGTGCATTATCCTGCTGGAAGTAGCCATCAGAGGATGGGTACATGGTGGTCATAAAGGGATGGACATGGTCAGAAACAATGCTCAGGTAGGCCGTGGCATTTAAACGATGCCCAATTGGCACTAAGGGGCCTAAAGTGTGCCAAGAAAACATCCCCCACACCATTACACCACCACCACCAGCCTGCACAGTGGTAACAAGGCATGATGGATCCATGTTCTCATTCTGTTTACACCAAATTCTGACTCTATCATCTGAATGTCTCAACAGAAATCGAGACTCATCAGACCAGGCAACATTTTTCCAGTCTTCAACTGTCCAATTTTGGTGAGCTCGTGCAAATTGTAGCCTCTTTTTCCTATTTGTAGTGGAGATGAGTGGTACCCGGTGGGGTCTTCTGCTGTTGTAGCCCATCCGCCTCAAGGTTGTGCGTGTTGTGGCGTCACAAATGCTTTGCTGCATACCTCGGTTGTAACGAGTGGTTATTTCAGTCAAAGTTGCTCTTCTATCAGCTTGAATCAGTCGGCCCATTCTCCTCTGACCTCTAGCATCAACAAGGCATTTTCGCCCACAGGACTGCCGCATACTGGATGTTTTTCCCTTTTCACACCATTCTTTGTAAACCCTAGAAATGGTTGTGCGTGAAAATTCCAGTAACTGAGCAGATTGTGAAATACTCAGACCGGCCCGTCTGGCACCAACAACCATGCCACGCTCAAAATTGCTTAAATCACCTTTCTTTCCCATTCTGACATTCAGTTTGGAGTTCAGGAGATTGTCTTGATCAGGACCACACCCCTAAATGCATTGAAGCAACTGCCATGTGATTGGTTGATTAGATAATTGCATTAATGAGAAATTGAACAGGTGTTCCTAATAATCCTTTAGGTGAGTGTATTTAAAGCAACACCATGAAACATTTGCTCACGGTTCCCCTTGTGGTTGATAAGCGGTTGTTACCAGTGTCGTAAATACTGACGCTGTATAAGCTTCCTCGCGGGCAGCGCAATACACATTAATTTGTTTACTAAGCTGATGGAACCAGCGAATGCAGAAACGGTGTTTGGAAACCAAAGTAGCCCGTGTTACACTAGATCATAACGTGCAAGCTATCGAGACCACCGACATTACCTTATCTCTCGGCTACCGTACGGTTATAAATTGTGAACCAGTAGTGCGCCAATGAACAACCTGAACACAGCCTAATAACAAATAAGTCCAGGTCTCCATCCGTTTTGTAACCTGTCTTTCAGCTCGTGCCACCGAGTGTAAGCCCGTCCGATATTGATTCGTGTTCGGGCTCGTGTCCGATCACTCTCTCTCTTTCTTTTCTTCGCTTCCTCCGACAAAACCCTCTTTGGTTTCTTTGCTGGCTCTGCCATGGCTTTGGTTTTGAGACTTGCATATTAGATTGTTTCGTCTTATAGTTAGCTGTTGGCTAACTCCACCCAGGCTATGAGTAAACCATGTGACGTATGCCGTAAAGCGGGTCGCACTCTTCCGCTGGCAGGGGATGGGCGGGGCTGTGTGTACCGACCCGAACACAAAACTTGCAGAGTGTGGTTGTAGCCGCTAGGAGGCTGCTCATGTAGCAGCGGCAGTAGAATTCGTCCGGTTAAGAATTGTTCTACCACTGAAATAATTTAGAGACATTATTTTAAGGTCAGAAAAATGCATAGTGTTGCTTTAAGTCTAGTTGGATAAGTTTATGTTTACAGACTTTCTAATCAGGAACTGAATAGAGTACCTATTAAAAGTTTTTGTGCCCTTGGTGGACTTTATTTAGCGGGTGGACTGAATCGTTCATGACAGTGAGCGCTCTGCAAGATGTCCATAATCTGTTTCAGGAAGCAGACCTGGTCAGGTTTATGGTTGAATTGAGCGATGTGATATTACAGTCAGTCCATAGGAGGCATGTGACCGTGGTATGTGTCATTGTTTATATTGGCCACCTGTCCCTCTGATTTTCCATCTGTCTCTTTCTCTGTATGTCTGCCTGCTGTCTTGCTTATTCACTTGTCATCCTGTCTATTGTAACTTGAGTTTATTTGCCCTTCTGTCAGCATGTTTGCCTTATCGACTCTCTTTCTCTGCATGCTATGGACCTCAAACAGGCCTGTCACACCGGACCAGGACATTTTTATTGCTCGCAGTTATTGTAGAGACTGAGACAATGTTCTCAGTAAGTCTCCTCTTGAGAACAATACCTGCACAGAAGCTGCTTTGGGAGTGTGAGTGTATGTACAGCAAGATGATTCTTTTAAAGTCAGTGCAAGTCATCATATATGTATGATTATAGATCAGAAAAAAATGATAACTTTATTTGTTTCATCACTTATTCTGTTTCACTGTCAATCCTACAATCCCCTGTGCAAGACTTCTGTCTTGCTCCCATAAATAACAAAATTGGAAAAGTCCACTATGCTGCTGCACAAACAAGAAGAGCTTTAAAGGAGAGACTTTGAGCTTTATAGGAAAAAAGAGAAAAGCAGAGAAGAAGAAAAAGACAGGGTCAAGTGTTTAGGCAAATGCAAAGGAAAAAGTGAAGGAGAAAGAGCGAGAGATATGGAAGAGAGATGATGAGGGCTTATACGTTGAAAAAGCTTGTAATGACACTCATTAAACACTCATTAATAGTTAGTTCTGGTCCCTGAATTTGATTGGCTGAACATTTTAAGAGTTACAGTAGAACCATGCTAATACGGACTTTTTTTCACAGACTGTAATGACACATTTCTGCAATAATTAACATTGTAAATCTAGCAAATTGTTTAATGTGCATTTATATGATGATACTTTGTGTTATATTAACTTGACGTTAAAGGTGCAATATGTACGAATTTTGCAGTAAAACAACTGTTTGGTTACGTTTATAGACAGAAAACTAAGTCTTATTTTGTTTAGTCTTATTGTTTAAATCTTTCTTGATTTTTAGCGAGTACCATGCTTTACCATGCCTCAGAGAAAAACACTATTTTGTCAAGTAGCTAGCATAGCATAATCAGATGCAGCTTTATTTTTAGTAACAGTAATACAGAATTTTCTCCATCATACAATACGTTTTAAAATGAACTGCATGCCATTTATCAACACAAGCCATCCAGTATTTAATATGATATTCTAAAATGTCAATAAATTCGACTCCTATCCCGATTATTTCCACCGGCTGTGATGTGAAGACCACATATCCCAAGATTCCGCGCTCAAACTTGGCGTCATCAAGCTATGCCTTTGTTTTGAATAGACCATTAGCGACCTCTAGTGGATGAAAAATATTACATATTGCACCTTTAAGTAACAAAAAACTTAATTATCATTATCAGTCTCTTTTAAACACTCAGTAAACACTCAGGGAGAGTCATTGACTAATTCACTCAACCAAAGTGATTCATTCAATAACCATGACTGTATCCAAATATGCATACTTCTCTTCTATATTCTATGCGAAAAACAGTATGTGAAAAGATTAGCATGTCTGAATTCACAGTATTCATTAAACACTAAGTACTCTTATGATCTACTATGGCGAGATTATGAAGTGCACATCTGATGGACACTTTACTATCACTTGGTAGGTCACACGATAATGACAACATGACGACTGTTGTACGTCCAGATTACATTCATAATATACACATTCATACTACATAAAACATAAATGTTTAATATTGCGAAGTAAGTACTTTGCATAATTAAGTACAGTACCTACACAGAGAGATATGTGATTTCAGACGCAGCCCCTACTGTGTTGCTCAGAGATGTATCAATTAATTTTACTTTGACTTTTTTTGGAACTATTTTCATCAGATGCAAACAAACTAACCAACAATATCTGAAACATAAGTTACCCAGTATTAACTACTTAATTATTGAACTGTTTTGTAAATGCAATATCATACGTGCAGTTCTGCTGTTGGTCTGAATATCATCTCTGACACTTGACCTACAGCCAGGTGATACTCGGAAAAACAAACACACAAAAGTGAATTTGCTTACTTACTTTTAGCAGCAGCACTATTTCGTCTTATCTCAAGGACATGTGTGTGTGTGTTTGAGTGTGTCTATGGCCCTAAATGAGAATTGATTTCAGTCTTGTCGTGACTGACCTACTCGTCACTTCTTTTTCACAATATGCCCATTTAACACTGTGACAGCTACACACTAAGTGGCTGTGTGACTTTTACACACTTGCGACAAAGACAGACACATACATAATTACAAACATGCGATCTGACGCAATTACCAACATGCTTAAAATTACCATATTATACATTGCGCATTTACTCAGATGTGTGCAGTTCTTATTCCTTATATCTGATTTCTCTTGAAAATGAATGTGTACCGCTCACAGACAGATCCTATCAGAGCTGAAGAGGTTGGCAGCACACATTGATCACTTGCCCTCAATCCTCCTTGTCTCTCTCATTTTAAATACCTGTCTTTCTCATTCTGTTTTTCTCCTGCTTGCTCCTTCTCTGACTTCTCTGACTGCTCTCTGATGTCCTCTTGATGGATAGATCTTTGGGTTTTCTAATGAAAAAATAGAAGACTGTAACACACAAACACTGGATCACTCACTCCCTCACTCTATATATGTCAATCACTCACTCCCTCACTCTATATATGTCAATCACTCACTCACTCACTCACTCCCTCACTCTATATATGTCACTCACTCACTCACTCACTCACTAACTCAATCACTCACTCAATCACTCACTCACTCACTCCCTCACTCTATATATGTCAATCACTCACTCACTCACTCACTCACTCACTCACTAACTCAATCACTCACTCAATCACTCACTCACTCACTCAATCAATCAATCTTTCACTCACTCACTCACTCAATCAATCATTCACTCACTCAATCACTCACTCAATCACTCACTCACTCACTCAATCAATCAATCTTTCACTCACTCACTCACTCAATCATTCACTCACTCACTCACTCAATCACTCACTCACTCAATCAATCAATCATTCACTCACTCACTCACTCACTCAATCAATCATTCACTCACTCACTCACTCACTCACTCACTCAATCACTCAATCAATCAATCAATCAATCAATCACTCAATCAATCACTCACTCACTCAATCACTCACTCAATCAATCAATCAATCATTCACTCACTCACTCAATCAATCACTCACTCACTCAATCAATCAATCATTCACTCACTCACTCAATCACTCACTCAATCAATCATTCACTCACTCACTCACTCACTCACTCACTCACTCAATCAATCATTCACTCACTCACTCACTCACTCACTCAATCAATCATCCACTCACTCACTCACTCAATCAATCATTCACTCACTCACTCAATCAATCATTCACTCACTCACTCACTCAATCAATCATCCACTCACTCACTCACTCACTCAATCAATCATCCACTCACTCACTCACTCACTCAATCACTCACTCACTCACTCACTCAATCAATCATTCACTCCCTCACTCAATCACTCACTCACTCACTCACTCAATCAATCACTCACTCACTCACTCACTCACTCATTCACTCACTCACTCAATCACTCAATCAATCAATCAATCAATCAATCAATCACTCACACATTCACTAACTCACTTACTCATTCATTCACTCATTCACTCACTCACTCACTCACACATTCACTCACTCACTCACTCACTCGCTCACTTACTCATTCACTCACTCACTCACTCTCGTTTTATCTTGTTTTTCTGAAGTACCATATACCATGAAAACACCATGGCATGGAGAGGATGTCATTCAGTATCATGGTATATATCGAAATACAATGTTTCTTTGGACACGTACCATTCTGACCATGTATTCTGACCTTGAGTTTTTGGCATCTACCAAGGAAATATTATTTACATTAGAGAAATATTTAATTTTACATGGCAAATTGCCACAGATTTCTGGACATGTAGGCCACTATAGTAACACTGTGTTTTATCGTGCCAATTACATTGAGAATTGAACTTTTAAAATAAATCAATAAAAAAAACGTTTATAACAAAATCTATTTAGGATATAACAATTATTGTAGGTATAACGTTTTTCCCCAAATGCTTTGGCCAAAATCAATAATTGAGATGTCTAATTTAATCAGTCCCATCTACAGTAATTTACTTTAAACTGAAAAATGTATCATCATGAATTTTCCATTAAATTGAAACTGAGTAATCAAAACATTAGTTTTTACATTTTACATAAATATGGTATCATTCAGTACATCTGGTAAAATGACAGTACATTACTATGGTAAGGTCCATTGAAACATTGTTGAGGTCTCTTTCAGCCAGATGGTGGATGGTTGCGATCTGGAGGACCTGTGGTATGTCTGAGACACAGCAATATACCTGAACAGCCCCTCTGGAACAGCTCCATTCTCCAGACATGTTAATTATTAAAAGAGCAAGTATGCCACCACTCTCACATCTCCATGGAAACAGCAGAGGTCATGGTAGCAGATGACATCAAGTGGCAGACAGGAGGGATAAGAGGGAGAAAGCAAGACATGGAGAGACAGATCAAGACACAGAGAGAGAGGACTTTGGCAGTTCATATGTCTGTGGTTGAGTGCTAAACCAAGTCTGCCCAATCTCACAGAGGAAAACTAAACCAGTTAATTCTGATCAAGACCACCAATGCTGTGACTTAATACTCCTCTTTTAGGCTCTGTAATCCTGCTCAATGGCTTTGAGAGAGCATTATGGAGTCTTCTTACTTTATGATAGCATGTCGCATGCAAATTCCCCATTTGACTTTTAATAGTAGATAAATATTAAATCTACAGCTTAAAGGGGTGTTCTGGGTTCAGTCAATTTGAGTTCCATAGACAGCTTAACGGGATAGTTCACCTAAAAAATGAGCATTCTGTCATCATTTATTCACTTTCATGTTGTTCCAAACCTGTATGACTTTCTTTCCTCTGAAGAACACAAAAGAAGGTATTTTGAGGAATGTTTCAACTGTTTGTTTCTGTACAATGAAAGTCAATGGGGTCCAAAACAACACTGAACCCCACTGACTTTGATCTAATAGACCCACAGACATTTTTTCAAAATATCTGTTAGTGTGTTCTGTCAAAGAGGTTTGGAATGGTGAGTAAATAATTTTTTTCCTATCCCTTTAAGCAGAGAAAGTAAGCCATTTACACTGTGCAACAGGTCAAAAGAAATGCATAAAGACTCAGATCTGACTTCTGCCAGCTGTAGTTTGCCAGTTATACAGCTCACTGAAGATATTTAGCTCGGAGTCGACATTTTGCTAGTGAATCTAATGCCTAACGCTGCTGCCTGTAGCACTGGCTCAGCATATTAGTTCAACTATGTGTGCCACTGATTGATGTTACCCATAGGCATTATACATTTGCATACTTGCTAAATATTTAGCTTTAGACTTGAATTTAGATTTAGGACTTGTATATTTAACATTTATAGCACTAAACACGTATATTTAACATTTATGTATTTATATTTAACATTCAGCCCCCCTATCTGTCGTCTCAGTCCCCCTAAAACTGTAATCTGAATGATTGGACCAGTGGTTCTTCCTCAAGATAGTATATAATTTTCACATGTCCATTCAAGTGATTTTAAGCCTTTCAGTTGCAAGACGCTGTGAAAGAGAAATCAGCGAGGTACTGGTGCGCAGTGATGGATCGTTTCTGTGCGCGCACAAAGAAAGCCGGGTCTCAGACAGCACGCAACTACCAAATTGAGTTATCTTTCTTGTCTTCTTGAGCAAATATACACAATGTCAAAATGTCAACATAAATCCATGTAAATACAGTCTTAAAGGGTTAGTTCACCCAAAAATGAAAATAATGTCATTTATTACTCACCCTCGTGTCGTTCCACACCCGTAAGACCTTCGTTAATCTTCAGAACACAAATTAAGATATTTTTGTTGAAATCCGATGGCTCAGTGATGCCTGCATAGCCAGCAATGACATTTCCTCTCTCAAGATCCATTAATGTATACTAAAAACATATTTAAATCAGTTCATATGAGTACAGTGGTTCAATATTAATATTAAAAAGCGACGAGAATATTTTTGGTGCACCAAAAAAATTTAATAACGACTTACATAGTGATGGCCGATTTCAGAACACTGCTTCAGGATGCTTCTGAACATAATGAATCAGCGTATCGAATCATGATTCGGATCCAAACTGCTGAAATCACGTGACTTTGGCGCTTCGAACCGCTGATTCGACACGCTGATTCGACACAAAAGAATCATAACGCTCCGAAGCTTCCTGAAGCAGTGTTTTGAAATCGGCCATCACTATATAAGTAGTTATTTTGTTTTTTTGGTGCACCAAAAATATTCTCATCGCTTTATAATATTAATATTGAACCACTGTACTCACATGAACTGATTTAAATATGCTTTTAGTACCTTTATGGATCTTGAGAGAGGAAATGTCATTGCTGGCTATGGAGGCCTCACTGAGCCATCGGATTTCAACAAAAATATCTTAATTTGCGTTCCGAAGATTAACGAAGGTCTTACGGGTGTGGAACGACACGAGGGTGAATAATAAATGACATTATTTTCATTTTTGGGTGAACTAACCCTTTAATTCTGTTGTCACTTTACAGTTTTTTTCAGTTGCTAACAAGCATTGTTCAATACCGAAACCACATTTTCAAAACTCTTCACACAGTCTGCATTACCAAACAGTTAATCTCACCTACAAAACTCACTCAGACCAACATAACACTCATTCAGAAAACACACATTTCATTCACAACACACTGACCTAAAAAACACTAACAACAGGAAGCATTACATAACTGATGAACTTTCCACACATTCATTTTCCACATAAATCAGTTCTTCATATAGAATACTGTAACACAATTTCACTTTATTGAAAGCATTTGTAACACCAATGAATCAGAAATTACAGTTTTTTACAATCGCTTGGGCGCATTTCTCAATACTTAGGTCACTTTTTCAAAACTCTTCACACAGTTCTCCTTACCAACTTTCATCTTGGCACAGCAGTTAATTTCACATTCAAAATGCACTAAATCTACCAAAACACTTCATTCATGTCTCAAATCAACTCATTCTTCCAGAACACTAGCAAAGCTTTTCACCCAGCAAACACACTTTGTCAGTCATAAAACACTGACATTAGGTATCATTAAACGATGTTTTCTTTTGTAAAATTTCTTAACAACACAAGAATAACACTCTCTATTGTTTATAATTCACTGCAGTTTGTTACATGTAAACCATGTTTACATAACAGTTCAAATTTATTCCGAAGTTTTCCCCTTTTGAATTGATGGTAATGAAATTGAAAAATGAATGCTTGTGTAGGTGTTCAGTTTCATCTAATTGCTTTGATAGTGTTTGATTTTTTAGATTCAGCATATATTTCATTACAATATTACTGTAGAAATGCAGCATATTTCTGTCTTATTCAGTTTTGTATTATGTTATTGTTTTGAACATAAGTTTAACAGTTTTGAAAACAGTATGTTTTGCCCTGTACGTACAAAGAGTTTTGGCAGTTGTTGCGTCTGAGTGAGAAAAGAACTCATGAAATTTGAGAGATGTAGTCATTGAATGCATTTTGTGCCAAAGCAATGATAATCGATCCTCAGTTTAGCCCACATAGACTTCTGTTGTGCTCACTGTGTGAAGAGTTTTGCAAAAGTGACCTAAGTATTGAGAAATGTGTCCTAGCGTCTGTAAAAAACTGTAACATTTAATGAAGTCGTTCGTAAACAGTGACTTCATTAAATGTTAAAGTGACAGCAGAATCATTCTGTTTCAATAATGTTAATCAAACAACAAAAGAAAAAGAGACAATCACCCACTGCTCTTAAAGGGTTAGTTCACCAAAAAATGAAATTTCTGTCATTAATTACTCACCCTCATGCCGTTCCACACCCGTAAAACCTTTGTGCATCTTCAGAACACAAATTAAGATATTTTTGATGAAATCTGAGAGCTTTCTAATCCCCCATAGACAGCAAGTCCTGGTAATCCCTTACATTAGAAATATTTAGACATTATTTTATTATTTGATAGTTTTCTACCTCTTACAGATATACAAATTATAAATAAAATAGAAATTATGATGGATGGATGGATGGATAATTATAAATTTATTTATCTGTCCATCCATCCATCATAATATGTATGTATTTACATGTAAATTGTTATATATATATATTTAACCTCTATACTTAACAGCATAGGGTTAAAGTTTAGGTTTGGGTTAATCAATATTATAATTCATTTTCCTCGAATTGTCCTCATTTATATAGCTAAGTTTAGGGGTAGGGGTAGTGTAGGGGGAGAGAAAATACAGTTTGTACCGTATAAAAACCATTACACCTATGGAGAGTCCCAACGATTCACAAAAACGAACGTGTGTGTGTGTGTGTGTGTGCGTTTTTGTGACATATCAGGACACAAATGTGTATAATGACATGGGTGTGACATAAGTATTACAAGAAGAGGTGACTTATGAGGACATTACCCATGTCCCCACTTTTCAAAAGGCTTATAAATCACACAGAATGAGTTTTTGTGAGAAAGTAAAAGTGTGCACAGTTTCCTGTGACGGTTAGGTTTAGGGATAGGGGTAGTGTAGGGGGAGAGAAAATACAGTTTGTACAGTATAAAAACCATTACGCCTATGGAATGACCCCACAATTCACAAAAACAAACATGTGTGAGTGTGTGTGTGTCGTTGATGTGTACCATTCTATATTTCCAGTGCATTTTAATGAAGGAAGAGTCAGGGTGGGAGAAAAACACTGTGGCTAATCCCGTAAAGACATTTTGTGCGTCTCTTTGTTCCAGACCACTGGCCTCACTAATTGGAAAGATTTGCTCTGTCTGAGACAGAACTAGATAAACTAATAAGTAGAAAGAATCATACCATATTAAAGCCATACCGTCACTTGACCTTGACTCTACAGAGTGTTAACTTTAGAAGTGAAGAAAACTCTTTTCACCAGCGAGTGACTTTCTGATAACCTGCTGTTCTGAAAGCTTGTTTGATGACGTCACCAAGCCTTCGGTCTCCATGGCGATAATGATCAGTGTTTTTGATTGGCAGGCGAGCAGCGTGAGAGAAGGCATAGATGGACAGATTGTGGGCTTGAGTGGCATTGTTTCACGAAGTTGGTCTTTGTTCCGTTCTCTCAAACATCCAAGTGACAACTGAAGAAGACAACAGAAAAATGAAGATTCATTCTACTCGATCATTTTGAAGATTGAGTCATTTCAGCTTTACATAGTTTGACATGATTTTTCTCTATCGCTCTCCAGCTCTTTGTTGTTCTGAGTTTTACGTCTTTGCTGTCTTGGCAGAATATAGAGGGAATGAGAAGGACAGCGAAACAATCCAAAACTTGAGCTGCATATACTCACTCACGCACATATTCACACACATTCACTACTTCCACAATTTATTCAACAGGAAATAAAGTATGAAAAGGGCATTAGATGCTGTATAGGGTTTATAATAACACTGGAAAATTGTAAAGTGACTTTTTTGCCCCTTTATTTATGTCCGAAACTGATTTTTCTTACCAAATTCACTTCTATTTTCCGCTGTTGATTTCTCTTTGTTGGAGAAAATGGAAAATGTATAGCTTATATTTTCCCTTTCTTCAAAAATAGCACTGGTATTGCAGAGGCTTATCTCTCTCTCTGGAGCGCAGAACTTTATAAAAGTGTTATTCAAAGCCTCATGGCACAGGACAGCTGTCAATCAGATACTTCTTGTAAAAAGAGAGAGGCAGAGTCTTTATCGCTCTGCATTTTTGACAGTGCTGACTTCTGCTGACCAGTGCTGGACAAGACAGAAAGAGACAGTCATACAGCAAGAGAAAGTGAGAGAGTTGATGTGCATGTGTGTGTGTGTGTACATCACATCAATAAACATTACTGAAAATGTGTTTACCTGAGACAGAGTGCTGTGCTGCTACATGCATAATGCATGCGAAAGCAAATCTACGATTACAGAGGAATATTTCAATGCATTTTTTCCTTTTTAATCATGATTTTTTAACCATATACTTATCTGGGTTAGTAGTTTGAACAAACCCCTAATCCTAAGTATTAAGCTTTTGCGTGTAACTCATCCTGCACTATTTGTGTTACGGATGTGAGGTGTGCTATTAATTTTCCAAGCGACTGATGACTTTTTTATGGTAAACAGATGAAAAAATCTCATCAGCTTGAATTGTAGGAGGGTCCAGAGGCACATCTGAGGAATATCACAGACATTTGGGTACACCTTTTTTAGAAGTAAACAAACACCTGGCAACCGCCCAGAATGCTCTTTTTGCACAGACAAGCACTATTCATATTTTCTTCAGAAAAACTCTATTCTAATTGTATTATGTCAGTATTGACAATGCTGCTGACCTATGAATTTTTTATTGCATTGTATATTTTTCCTTCTCAGTGGTGTTAAAAGAGCAACAGGGTTTGATCATTGTGATTGGATGCATTGTGTTTGTCCAATTAGTTCCATTGTGTGTGATTGGCTGTCATGTGACTCGTGGAATACCTCTGATTAGAAGAACTTTGGCTCTGGCTGATTATTATGCTTTTTTTATGCATATAATGCATTTTTAATTATCTTGGTGTGAATACATCTTCATTGTATTAGTTTCACTATCTAACAGGCTATAATCAAGATTTAATAAACTTACATGTTCAAGATTATATGTGACCCTGGAGCACAAAACCAGTCATAAGTCGCACAGGTATATTTGTAGCAATAACCAATAATCAAAATTATCGATTTTTCTTTTATGCCAAAATCATTAGGATATTAAGTAAAGATCATGTTCCATGAAGATATTTTGTAAATTTAATACCGTAAATGTTTATAAAAAAATGTTTTTTTGTGAGTGGATATGCATTGCTTAAGGACTTCATTTGGACATCTTTAAAGGCAATTTTCTTAATATTTAGATATTTTTTGCACCCTCAGATTCCAGATTTTCACCTGAACCTGATCTTCTTTGTACACATTGATAATAACCCACACAGAAACACATAAAAAAATGTGGCTGATTTTATTGACAATTCTTCCAAGGTGTAAAAGTAGGCCTATTGTAACAGATTTGATTCATACTGGCTTTTATAATACTTATACAAGTATTTAACTAGTAAACTATCAGTATACCTATAAGGCTTGTGGTATAGTTGCAGTGCAAAGAAAAAAGTAGTTGTAAACTAGTTGTGTACTAAGTATACTTAAAAGTATATTTTTATAAACTAAAAAGTGGGCCAATTTAGTCCGAGTTTTATTGAAATCAGGGGCATTTCCATCAAAGGGAGGCAGTGTCTCCTCAAAAAAAAATTGGATGAGAAAATAATCAATATTACAAAAATTAAAATTACAAAATGTGGCATTAAAAAGTGTAGAAATCACTCGTTTTTCTAAATTAACACTGTCCAGCAGCGACACCCTCAGGTGAAGTTACAGCAGGACGCCGCGTCTCTCGTGTCTCTCGTACAGTCTGGCGGAAGCTAGATATTTTATTTCATAACTTGTTAAATATAGATTTTTTTTTTTTTACACAAACGCATCGCTTTGCTTCAGAAGGCCTTTATTAACCCCCTGGAGCCGTGTGGATTATGTTTATGATGGATGGATGCACGTTCTTCAGCTCATACTTGTTTGGTAATGCTCACTGCCATTATAGACTTTGGATGCGTCAGAATATTTATTCATACGCATATCTCCGATTGTGTTAATCAGAAAGAAGAAAGTCATATACACCTAGGATGGCTTGAGGGTGAGTAAAGCTTGGGCTAATTTTCATTTGAAAGTGAACTAATCCTTTAATCGTTATTTCCAAAAATGTTTTCAAATATATTTTTCAAGTTTTTACAAATATCATGAATTGTTATTATTATTATTTCATAAATAATGAGGTATGAATTGAAAACACCATTCCTGAAATGTCCTCTTCTTCTTTAGAATAATTTGTGGACTAAAGGTGTACAGAGCGCCCTCCGGCTGCAAGTATGAATTGAAAACACAGTATCCAGCACTCATAGTGATGAGAATAAATATAGAATAAATATTACTCCTCTGTATAGAAATTTGACATAAACATATAAGAATCATCAATATTTCTCCAAATGTGCATGCTTTTAAGCTAAAAAGCCTATATGAAATGCCATAGAGGTAACATAATTGTTCAGACACTTTGCATCACAGAAATACATTATATTTTAAAGAATATAATAGAATACCATTATTTTAAATTGAGCTGAGACATGATTACAGAGGGGTTTTTTCACAGCCTACCTGACTGAAAGAGCTCATTAATATGCAAGTCATTTCAGCTCATTACTATGCAATTCTTTTGTCTTCTCAGGTGTAAATGAGCCATTATTCATGATGACTCCACGCATACTGTTTCTCTTGACAAAAAGTGTCTTACAAAAACTAAATCAATATATTGTTTTATATGAAAGAGTAGGCAGCATAATTTTTACATAATTCTGAAGCAAAAACTCTAGTCTACAACCTCCAATACCCCGAAGTCTTATGAACACAGATTTAATATACTTTTTTTGGCCTTATTTCAATGACTTAAGTATTTTGTTTTTTCAATAACCACGCATAAACGTTATTCCTTCAAAAATACAAACATGTACATACATGTTCCTCACATATTATGGTAGCCTAGTTTGTGCTGAATACAGTGTAATGACACTTGTGTCATTTATATGTTTATGAACAACTGAAAAAAGCACAAATGTCAGGGCATGTCAAAACTTCTCCAGGGCCCCAAAAATCCTCAGACCCCAGAGGGTTAATGGGAAGACTAATTAAAAAGTAAGTAAACAACTCACCCACGTAAATATCACCGCTTTATGTCATGTGAAAATCAAACTTGAAATGGCCTGAAAACATGATGACTGTGGGGGGTTTTTAGTGAGCAATCAGCTTGACGAAATTAAAAGTAGCCTACATTTTCATGTCTGTGACAAGTGTATACTGAGTCATAATTTGACTATTAAAAAACAGCTGAACATCAGTTCACAAATATATTGCTTAAATTGTTACTGCCTTTAGATATTATTTTGGAATAAATGTAAAAATGCATAAAAACACCAACTTGATGAGATTTGTACTTGATTTTAATCAACATTAATTGCATAGTGTAAAAATACAAAAAAGTAAAATTGTATTTGGTCTTTATGTAATGTTTAAATAGGAAAAAGTAAAAACATTAAGTATAGGGACATGAATTTATATTTTATATACACTTAAAAAAAAAATCATTTTAAAACATCAATACACACCACTGATTGAAATGGTATACTACTAGTGCATCGATATTAGTACACTTACTACATAAAGTATACTTACAATATACTTTAACTTTACTTGAGTATACTTAATAAAATGAACTAGAAGTATACTTGTTTTTTGTAAAGGTGGCTATAATAGTGAAGTGACATGTGGCCAAGTATGGTGACCCATACTCGGAATTTGTGCTCTGCATTTAACCCATCCAAGTGCACACACACAGCAGTGAACACACACACCGTGAACACACACCCGGAGCAGTGGGCAGCCATTGCTGCGGCGCCTGGGGAGCAGTTGGGGGTACGGTGCCTTGCTCAAGGGTCTCACCTCAGTCGTGGTATTGAGGGTGGGGAGAGCGCTGGACATTCACTCCCCTCACCGACAATCCCTGCCGGACCTGAGACTCGAACCCATGACCTTTGGGTTACAAGTCCGACTCTCTATCCATTAGGCCACGACTGCCCCCATATATTTATTCAGTTGTTCATAAACGCTCAGTCTATATAACAGAGCAATGTCAGTATACTGTTAGAGATGAATGACAATAATTTGTCAGAAACTAAATGACAGAATAGTTTTGCAGAGAGACAGTGAAGGAAGAAGCATGTGGTGTACCTAAGAGTTCTTTCCGGACGATATTCACACAACAGATCTGAGAGATAAAGGGGAGCGAGGCCATTTAAACATTTAAAAACAAGCAAAAGCACTTTGAAATCAATTCTAAAGCGAACTTGGAGCCAATGTAAAGACATTAACACAGGAGTAATATGTTCTTGTTTACGAACACCGGTTAAAAGACGTGCAGCCGCATTTTGGACCATTTGTAGTCTAGATATTAAAGAACTGTTTATTCCCAAATACAGGGAATTACAATAATCAATCCTAGAAGAAATAAAAGCATGAATTGCAATTTCAAAGCACTTAAAAGAAAGGAAGGTCTTTACTTTAGCCAGCATTCTTAATTGATAACTAGATTTAACAACTAAATTTATTTGCCTATCAAATTTAAGTGCACTATCAAAAAAGACGCCCAAGTTTTTTACACCTGATTTAACTGAACAGGATAAAACACCAGAATTTCCATGAGAAATGTTTGGGACTTCAGAAGAGCCAAACACAATGATCTCCGTTGTACTCTCATTTAGATTTAAGAAATTCAAAGACATCCAGGCTTTGACGTCAGAAAGGCAGGCACTGAGGGAGTCTACACCATATGCTTCAGAGGCAAATAAAGTTGAGTATCATCTGCATAGCAGTGATAGTACAAGCCATGCTTTTCAGAAATAGAGGCTAAAGGAAGCACACACTCTAAAAAATGCTGGGTTAAAAACAACCCAAGTTGGGTTGAAAATGGACAAACCCAGCGATTGGGTTGTTTTGACCCAGCGGCTGGGTTAAATGTTTGCCCAACCTGCTGGGTAGTTTTATTTAACCCAAATATTGTTTAAAAATTACTGTATTTCTTGCTTAAAATGAACCCAAAATATGTTGGAAATTAACATTTATTAATATGTTTAATAAACAAACATTTATTAATACTTTTTTTGAATAATATTTAAACAATAAACATTTATTAAATTGCTTATTAATAAATGCTCATCTTTTTGATTATTATTGTTGCCTCTAGTAATTATGAGTCTGATTTTTAATTTCCAACCTATTTTGGGTTCATTTTAAGCCAGACATATAGTAATTTGTAAACAATTGTTGGGTTAAATAAAACTACCCAGCAGGTTGGGCAAACATTTAACCCAACTGCTGGGTCAAAACAACCCAATCGCTGGGTTTGTCCATTTTCAACCCAACTTGGGTTGTTTTTAACCCAGCATTTTTTAGAGTGTATATAAAGAAAACATTAAGGGGCCAAAATAGAGCCTTGGGGGACCCCACATGTCAGGGGGACCGCCCCAGAATAATAGCGTCCAATATTGATTGAGAAGCTTCTATTTTTAAGATATGACTGAAACCAGCGTCACCTGAGTCAGTGGCCATTAAAACATCATTTAAAACTTTTACAAGTGCTGTCTCTGTAGAGTGAAACTTTCTAAAACCTGATTGCAAAACATCAAAAATCTTATTGTCATTCAAAAATCGCTGCAGCTGGTGAAAAACCACTTTCTCCAAAATTTTGGAGAAAAAAGAAATATTAGAGATGGGCCTAAAATTAGATAAAACTGATGGATCCAAATTTGACTTTTTAAAAGAGGTTTAACAGTTGCATGCTTCAAACAGTCAGGTACAATTCCTGATTCTAGGCATTTATTAATAAAAACTAAAAAAAACGCCAACCACATCAAAACATGACATCACAAGGAGACCCACACGGTTTTAGCTGATTAACAATCTCATGTAGAAAAGAAAAGGAAACAGAACTGAACTGGCTAAAGGTAGCACTGGGATTTGAACGAACAGCAGGATCATAAGTAGCAGGCCTGATGTTTTGCCTAATTTTCTTTATCTTCTCTACAAAAAAATTACAAAAACTCTCACACATATCAACTGTTTCAAAAAGGAAGTTAGAAACAGGTGGATTCACAACCGCATTTATAGTATTGAAGAGCATTCTTGGTCTGTGAACATTCTTCTCAATGAGCTCAGATAAATACATAGACTTCGCCGATCTTACAGCTTTCTGATATTGAGACAAAGATGACCTTAAGATTTCATACGAAATCTGGAGCTTATCCTTCTTCCACCTTCTTTCTGCTCGTCTGCAAGTCTGTCTAAGAGCACGTGTTGCATCATTTAACCAGGTTACAGGCTTGGGTTTAGATTTTTTAAGCTGCAGAGGAGCTACAGAGTCCAAAATATTAGTGCATACATCATTAAAACAATGTATAAGCTTTTCGGCACTTTGATCAGATGGAAAAGGGGCTAGAGATTGAGAGAACTCGTTGAACATTAATGAGAAAGGATCTCTAGTGGTGGAAGACATTATACGAGTCATACAGGCAGGTTTACATGATTTAACAACAGGAGAGGACAAAGGAACAGTAAATAAAATAGGTTTATGATCTGAAAAACTGCAATCTCCAACTTCAATGTCCAGCACTGAAAAACCACGAGACAGCACAAGATCAAGTGTATGACCATGTGAATGAGTGGGACTTTTCACCAGTTGAACCAGATCAAATGAGTCTATAAGGCTAACGAAGTCCTTGGCCAACAAATTAGAGGGACAGCACACATGAACATTAAAATCTCCAAGGATTAAAAACCTATCAAAGTTAGTAATAATACCACTTAAAAACGCAGAAAAATCAGCAAGAAAATCTTTATGAGGTTTTGGGGGTCGATAAATCAATGCAATCACCAATGGATTAACAGAACCCAGAACCAGGAGTTGAAGTTCAAAGCTGTTATATGCATCCGACAGGGAAGGTTCTCTTTAAAAATAGTCGCCAATCCTCCTCCCCTTCTCACAGTTCGCGGGGAATTTTAAAATGTGCAGGCGCTAGGTAACAATTCGGAAAACAGACTCACATCCCCAGCAGTGGACCAGGTTTCCGTAACAAATAGAAAGTCCAGAGAACGTGAAGTGAAGAAGTCATTAAGAATAAAAGTCTTATTTACAGCTGATCTTGCATTGACTAAAGCCATTCTTACCGGCACCGGGCCATCGGCCGCCGCTTGTGTGGTCCGACACAGCGAGCGGAGATTGTGCACATGCACACCGCCACGACGAAGACGAGGCGAACGGGGCTGGTGCAGCTGAGCAAAGGCAGTTGGTAGAGCTGGTATAATCCAGGAACAGACAGGATCCGATGGACGCCGTACGACAAAGCGTCTATAATCCACATCATGATTTGGGATGACCAAACAAGGTCTAAGCTCTCTTTTTGCTACCAGCAAGAGTTTGATCTTGACAGCTACGCTTCCTCGTTTCCCCCGTCTTTTCCGGCGTCTCTTCGCAGGCAAGGAGCACGGAGTTCGGCGTAAACTTGAAGGTAGAGACGCCAGCCAGGGAGGGGGAGAATGATTTGAGCCTCTCTGACTTTGGTTAAATAAGGCATCCGTAGAGATTTGCAAATTTAAAAGCGTTTGACGGTCATATACTATAAGCAGTGAAATAAAAACCAAAAACACAGTAAAGCAGACAAACTAAGAGACACAAGAGGGAAGCAGACGGCAGGCCACACACAACGGCGCCATGCATGTTTGCACACATATTCACGGCATTCACTGACATCACATTAGAGAAGAAAAAGACACACATTTGTTACTCACAATGATATTGACATTACTTATGAACTGGTTTTCCAATTCAGGATGTCTCTGAATGTCGCCAAAGGAAGGTTTTCTCTGATTCAGCTCACTTCTGAGGGCTGTTTTGTTCCTAAACTGTAGCTAAGTGCACACACTAAATATTGATGATGTCTTTGAACTGTATTTGCTTAGTGGGTTAAATTTACAGTTTAAGTAGAGTCATTCAGACAGTCACTCACCTGGGTTTAGTGTATAATCCATGGCTTAAACTGGACTCTCTCCATTCAAATGGGATAATTACCCTCATTTAGTTCAACCACATGCAGCAGTTTTCCAACTGCTCGTTTTCTTTCTTTCTTCCTCGCTTTGAGGACTTTATGTCTTCCAATAAAAGTTATTGCAGCAGCAGTATAAAACATCTTTACAGAGAACTTTCCACTTCGAATTACGAAAGAGTTCAAACAGGTCAAAATACACAAGAGAGTCCCAACATATTGCTTATGAGTGAACCTCACAGAGACATGTTGGTCATATGTCAGTACAGTAATGAGAATCAGGGTGTCTGGATTTTAGATTTTTGGGGGGGTTGAAAATGGCATAACATTTTTCAAAACCATTTGAATCCAACATTTCCCAAGAACTTGGCTAGAACTTTCCAAGAATTTGTCATTGACATATAAAATTGAATTTTCTTTTCTTTTCCAGAAATGGAAATGTGTGTGTGTGCGCGTTTTTGTGACATATCAGGACACAAATGTGTATAATGACATGGGTATGACATAGGTATTACAAAAAGAAGTGACATTACCCCATGTCCCCACTTTTCAAAAGGCTTATAAATCACACAGAATGAGTTTTTGTGAGAAAGTAAAAGTGTGCACAGTTTCCTGTGATGGTTAGGTTTAGGGATAAGGGTAGTGTAGGGGGAGAGAAGATACAGTTTGTACAGTATAAAAACCATTACGCCTATGGAATGTCCCAACGATTCACAAAAACAAACGTGTGTGTGTGTGTGTGTGTGTGTGTACTTAACCATATTTTGGGGACATAATCTGTACCTATAACTGAAAAATCTGACAAAACCTCTATTTGAGGATATCTGGGGACATCCGTATTTGTTGTTTAGTTTAAAACCGCGGACAGTTTTCCGTTACGTATATCTGTCTGTCATTAAAGCTAAACTAGAGCTCAAAATATTTTTTCAGAGAGTTTATTACAATCAAGAACCGTATGCAGACGAGTATGAAGCTCAGGTGTGTTTAAAGAGGGCTTCATTTCCGTGTGAGAAGGATTGTGTTTGTTTCTTGCTATGGATAAACATGTTGAATACAATATTTTCCTATTCAAACCAGAACAGATTTCTTTCATTGAAGTTCAATGTGGCATTTGTGGTAGAATTCCTTATTCAAAGCAGCCACAATATCACTGAATATCTTGTCAAGTCCTTTCAGTCAGGCTTTAATGTGGCGGCAGCTGTTTTATGTATGTATGTGTGGATGAGCATGTGAATGTGAATGAGAGAGAGAGAGAGAGAGGCTCTTCACCTAGAACCCTGTGCGCCAGCTGCATCTTCCCTGCTTCCGTATTTTGTGGGCTCTAAGCCTCGTTTAGTGTAATTAGCTGTATTTGGCTGAGTTAATGAGTTCCTTCTCCATCCTGGATACTTGTTTTCAGAGGAACTCTGTCAGTCAGAAAAAGACTCTACCTAGCAGACTCCATTTGTGTATTAGTGTGTATACAGTACGTGTGTGTGTGCGTGTTTGTGTGTGTGTTCTGGCTGGAAAAACCTCCCAGGCCTCATTCACACTCAATATGAGCATTAATCACGCTAATTACAGCAGCTCTACCCCAGGGGCTGCTGGGATGGTGGAGGACTAAGGTGGGGACAGGCTGATAGACAGGAGATGTTAGTCACGCTGCTCGTTGCTTTGCAATGCTAATGGAGTCGCGGGGAACTTGCCATCCTGTCTTTGAAATAACATGTGGCTCATATTGAGTAAAAGTAAAAGAGCATTTGATTTTTCCAGCCTTGACTCACTCTAAATTGACTCATTTACTTGCGCAGATCATGATGTTAAAGTATGCCACAGTGTGTGCACAACCATCTTAGACCAGCCATGATAAAAATATAATTTTCACATCTTTTCTTTCGGGCTTTGGGTGCTTCAGGTCAGTTGTTGATGTTTACGATTGTAAATACATCAAGATGCAGCGTGTGATACTGCAGTGCAAATATGGCTTTTGTTGATACTGATTTCATTTGATTGAAATTATTGATTTAGTTTATTTTATTGCTTTATTTATTATAATAATAATTATACTAATAGAATTTTCAGAATTTGATAAAACATGACATACAGTTGAGCTTGAACGTTTACATACCCCTTGAAGAACCTGCAAAAATGTTAAACGTTTTAACGAAATAATAAGGATCATAAAATTGCATGTTACTTTTATTTAGTTCTGTCCTGAATAAGCTGTTTACATAAAGTCCACAAGAGAAAAAAATAGCTGAATTTATAAAAATGACCTATTTCAAAAGTTTACATACCCTTGATTCTCAACACTGTGTGTGGTTACCTGATGATCCACGACTGTTTGTGTGTTTTGTGATGTTGTTCATGAGTCTCTTGTTTGTTCTGAGCAGTTAAACTGAACTCTGTTCTTCAGAAAAATCCTCCAGATCCTGCAGATTCTTCAGTTTTCAAGCATTTTTTGCATATTTGAACCCTTTCCAGCAGTGACTGAATGATTTTGAGATCTGTGTTTACATACTGAGGACAATTGAGGGACTCAAACACAACTATTAAAAAAGGTTCAAACATTCACTGATGCTCCAGAAGGAAACACGATGCATGAAGAGCCGAATTGGAACTTTTGAATTGGATGAACAAGATAAAAAGTACTTTTTTGTCTTCTTGGAAACATGTAAGCATCTTCTGTAGCTTCTGAAGGGCAGTACTAAATGAAAAAAAAAAAAAAGATCTTTAAACAAAATAAGAAAAACTTGCACATCATCTTCATATTTCCTTCTGGAGCATCAGTGAATGTTTGAACCTTTTTTAATAGTTGTGTTTGAGTCCCTCAGTCGTCCTCAGTGTGAAAAGATGGATCTCAAAATCATTCAGTCACTGCTGGAAAGGGTTCAAATATGCAAAAAATGCTTGAAAACTGAAGAATCTGCAGGAGCTGGAGGATTTTTCTGAAGAACAGAGTTCAGTTTAACTGCTCAGAACAAACAAGAGACTCATGAACAACATCACAAAACACACAAACAGTCGTGGATCATCAGGTAACCACACATAGTGTTGAGAATCAAGGGTTCACATACTTATGAACTAGGTCATTTTTATAAATTAAGCTATTTTTTCTCTTGTGGACTTTATGTAAACATCTGTTATGTGAAATAGCTTATTCAGGACAGTACTAAATAAAAAATAGCATGCAATTTTTAATGATCCTTCTTTTGTTAAAATTATTAACATTTTTGCAGATTCTGCACGGGGTATGTAAACCTTCTAGCTCAACTGTACATTTAATAGTGTTAGAATAACTTTGCCTTTGTCTTTTGATGGAAGAGGTGCAGTCTAAGTGGAAGAAAGGGGGTACACAGAAGGATGTTAAATGCCTCAGGGGGTACGGGTATCACTGCCCTAAAGGGACATGGCAATGCAAAATATAAGAGAATGCTTTTGTGTTCCCTGGCAAAACGTTTGCATTCCCCTGAGAAACTTTGTGTTTGCTTGAAAGAAAGAAAGAATTATATAAGCAAACATTTTGCAAGCAAACGCAAAGTTTCTTGGGGGAACACAAAACATTTGCGAGAAAACAAAAAAGCATTGAAATATAAATTTTCTTCTGGTCTCATCTATTTTTCCATCACTGTGTCCCTTTAGTTGCTCAGTAAAATTGATCCAAAGTGACACTAAAAACTTTTATAATGTTACAAAACATTTCTATTTCAAATAAATGCAGTTTTTTAACTTTATATTCATCAAAAGATATCACGTTTTCCACAAAAATATTAAGCGGCACAACTGTTTTCAACATTGATAATAATCAGAAATAATTCTTGAGCAGCAAGTCATCATATTAGAATGATTTCTGAAGGATCATGTGACACTGAAGACTGGTGTTAATAATGTTTTTTTTTTCTTAAATAATAATAAATGCAGCCTTTGTGAACATGCTGGAAGAATTTTTTTTTTTTTTTTCAAAAACATTAAAAAATCTTACCAACCCCAAACTTAGTAGTGTGTATATAAAATATTAAAATGAATATTACCAGACTAATACTTAAATTAATTAGGGCAGTCATTTTACATTTTAAAGCCTCATAAAGTGCAACTAATTATAAAAAGTAACATAATACTTTCCTGTAGCTCAGTGGTTAGAGCGTGGCACTAGCAATGCCAAGGTCATGGGTTCGATCCCAGGGATTGCACATACTCAGATACAAATGTATAGTATAATGCAATGTAAGTCGCTTTGGATAAAAGCGTCTGCCAAATGCATAAATGTAAATGTAATAATACTTTAACATAATTAGTCACACAGCTTGACCCATATGTAAATTCCATAATAAGTTTTTTTTTTTTTTCATTTGGGGCCTTTAGGGCAAGTATGGACATGTGATTAATTGTGATTAATTAGATTTTTAGAAACAAAATGTGTTTGTTTATATATAATATATATATTTATACAACAGTTCTGTCTGGTTCTCGAATCTGATTGGCTGATAGCCGTGCGATATTTCAGTGATAACAGCACTCCTACCTTTTCACCGTTTGTATCACTCCGCTAGAAGTGACCGTCTTGGCGGCCGAGCAAATCCACCGTAATGTTTGCGAATACTACTTGTTGTACCACGAACTGTTGTTTTAATAGTTTTTAGACGAGAATGTAGTTGTTTAGACCTGAAATATGTGACTCAGCGCCTATTTTACCTACGGACGAATCACAGCTACTCGAGTGATATTGCTCATATATACACACTATATATATATAGTTATATACAGTTTTGTTGCACATATGTTCAAACATTTTATACACTTTGGTATCTTTGTGTATCTGAGAGGCGATCGATGTGCTTGTGTGTTTTGATTCCACATGTTCACAGTTTGGCACGAGTGTTTACCTCCTTGCCACCTTAAACACCCACACCCGCTCTTGCTCCAACTGAAAAAAACAGGTCATACCATCTTAAGCGAGGATGGATTGTGGACCGAGCCAGTGGGGCCAGTGCCCCGGGATCTCTGACTGTCAGTGGCCTCCAGACTCCTGGAAACAAGCCACTACAGATGTAATATTGATATAGATAGATGAAGAGCACTTGAACGTGTGCCAGTGAGTATCGCCACAGTGTGAAATAACCAAAGAAATGAGAAATGTTATCTATTCCTGGGCCTTTCTCAGCAGTATTGCAGCTTTGATGTTGTATCACGGTGCATTAATGTCGCTTTTGCAATGTATTAACAGTTTGTAAGTGCAATTGTACGACAAAAACTCTGACTTTATTTTGCACATTTGTGACCCTGGACCACAAAACCAGTCATAAGTCGCACGGGTATATTTGTAGCAATAGCCAACAATACATTGTATGGGTAAAAATTATCGATTTTTTTCTTTTATGCCAAAAAATCATTTGGATATTAAAGGATTAGTTCACTTTTAAATAAAATTTTCCTGATAATTTACTCACCCCCATGTCATCCAAGATGTTCATGTCTTTCTTTCTTCAGCTGAAAAGAAATTAAGGTTTTTGATGAAAACATTCCAGGATTCCTGGCGCCGCGTTCGTTCCGTAATAGGGAAGGTGTAGGACATACAGCGTAAGCGTTTTAAAGAACGCGGAAAGCGGAAGTACGTGTAAGGTGATGTTTTGTGTTTATAAAGCATATACAGTTGTATTTTTTTCGAAAATGATTTCGAAAAACCGATCGTTTCGCTAGATAAGACCCTTATTCCTCGTCTGGTATCATTTAAAGCCCTTTGAAGCTGCACTGAAACTGTAATTTTGACCTTCAACAGTTTGGAGGCCAGTGAAGTCCATTATGTGGAGAATAATCCTGGAATGTTTTCATCAAAAACCTTCATTTCTTTTCGACTGAAGAAAGAAAGACATGAACATCTTGGATGACATGGGGGTGACTAAATTATCAGAAAATTTTATTTAAAAGTGGACTAATCATTTAAGTAAAGATCATGTTCCATGAAGATATTTTGTAAATTTCATTTCATTGTTAATATATCAAAAATTTATTTTTGTGAGTGGATATGCATTGCTAAGGACTTCATTTGGACAACTTTAAAGGCGATTTTCTCAATATTTAGATTTTTTTGCACACTCAGTTTCCAGATTTTCAAATAGTTGTATCTCAGCCAAATATTGCCCTATCCTAACAAACCACACATCAATGGAAAGCTTATATATATACAGGTATAAATCTCAATTTAAAAAAAAAAGGGTCACATTTGTGTTGCAATTTTGATATTGTTACAGTATGTGAATATTATATCTCAGGGCCACATACAGGACCATAATTCAACATTGAGCTCAAGTTTTTTAGAGGGTAAATCAGCTTAGACAAGGTATACCTTATTGTACACTCTAAAAAATGCTGGGTTAAAAACAACCCAAGTTGGGTTGAAAATGGACAAACCCAGCGATTGGGTTGTTTTAACCCAGCGGCTGGGTTAAATGTTTGCCCAACCTGCTGGGTAGTTTTATTTAACCCAAATATTGTTTAAAAATTACTGTATTTCTTGCTTAAAATGAACCCAAAATATGTTGGAAATTAACATTTTATTAATATGTTTAATAAACAAACATTTATTAATACTTTTTTTGAATAATATTTAAACAATAAACATTTATTAAATTGCTTATTAATAAATGCTCATCTTTTTGATTATTATTGTTGCCTCTAGTAATTATGAGCCTGATTTTTAATTTCCAAACTATTTTGGGTTCATTTTAAGCCAGACATATAGTCATTTGTAAA
>RJVU01007682.1:116178-127225 GCA_003731715.1 Anabarilius grahami | reverse complement strand
TTGTTTAAAAATTACTGTATTTCTTGCTTAAAATGAACCCAAAATGTGTTGGAAATTAACATTTTATTAATATGTTTAATAAACAAACATTTATTAATACTTTTTTTGAATAATATTTAAACAATAAACATTTATTAAATTGCTTATTAATAAATGCTCATCTTTTTGATTATTATTGTTGCCTCTAGTAATTATGAGCCTGATTTTTAATTTCCAAACTATTTTGGGTTCATTTTAAGCCAGACATATAGTCATTTGTAAACAATTGTTGGGTTAAATAAAACTACCCAGCAGGTTTGGCAAACATTTAACCCAACTGCTGGGTCAAAACAACCCAATCGCTGGGTTTGTCCATTTTCAACCCAACTTGGGTTGTTTTTAACCCAGCATTTTTTAGAGTGTATATAGAATACTAGGTTGACCGGCTCCTGCTTTGATTGGCCAATGACTAGCTTCAGCCAGCTTCAATCATTTGAACCAGAGTGCAGGAAATGATCCAAACTGGACTTTGCTGAATCCACTGAATTGTAGAATTCTTGAATGGAATCTGAATTAGAAATCATCTTCTGTTGATTTCAGTATGAATTCAAATTCAGCTGATTCAATTAAATAATCTTCAGTTGAAATGAAGAATTCTTTTGCATATAAATTAAAGAACGTAATACCATAGTGCAATTTTGAGAAATGAGAGAAAGATTCAATTGAATTTGGAAGGTCTTGAATTAGCTAAATCACGCCTCCATTTGCTAACAGACACCAGATAATAATACAGTTTACTGCTGAAATTCGGACTGCGTTAAACAGTGTTGACTGTAAGCGTGTTAGACAAGAATGCTCTTCGGTGGTCTCAACGGGGACAGGGGTGCTAATTACTTCCGAGGATAAATAACCCCACACATACATGCTGAGTTTCTCTTTCTTTCTCTCTGTCTCTCTTTCTGTCTTTCTGTTTAGTTCCTTAGATGGAACTCTCTGCTCTCCTTCAGGTCATGTGTATAAAGTAGTCAGGGTTCATTATGCCAGAATCAATGCTCAATGTAATTAAAGTCCTTCATACTGTAAAGCTTGGCTGCTTTAGTCAGTTCTCGGGTTCATCTGCAATGTGTTTCACTGCTACCTGTCTTATATCCGCCTTACAACCGTTCAATGACAGCTGATCTTCATCAGCCTCAAAAAGCCATTTCTTTAAGACATAGATGTAGAAAAACTAGATTATTGGTTCTCTTGTTTTGCTCAGGTTTCGTCACTCCAAGCCACTCCAGAGCACTGGAGACCTCAAGATGAATTCATCCTTTTGATAATGGATGTGCTGGAGCGTACAAACTGGCTAAATGTCTGTCTGAGACACCACACACACACACACAGACAGCACAAATTGTAGCATATTGTTTCTGATTTTATTTGATATTTGGCATGTCTTTGCTTTCGGCTCTGTCTTTCTCTTTTTTTCTCTCTCGCAGCTACAAAAATATTCACATTCACTTCACATGGAGCTCTTGGCATTGGATCATCTCAAAATCTCCCATAGTGCCATGCAGGCTCAGTTCCCTTAAAACCTTTAGCCTATCAGAAAGGAGCATGAAATACAATCTTTGGCCCTCACCACCTATCAGAGTTAAGCATGAAAAAATCCCTCCCGTTGCAGGCTGAAAGTGTAGAGCTCGGGATAAAGTATTCTTCTGCAGCCTTTAGATAATGCAGCTGGCCTGAAGCTGGTTAGAGCCGAGATGCGAAAGAGAGGTAGAAAGATAAAGAGAAAGAGATCAGGATTCAGAACAAGAGATTGAATTGAATCTGAGAATTCTTTAATTAAATAAGTTCTACAAATTTTCGTAATCCATAATTCATTTGAATCGAAGGAATTTGAAGAATTCTTCAACTGATTTTGAGAGTTTTTTGTTTGAATCAATGTAGAATTGTTTAACTGAACCAACTGAATTTCAGAATTTAAAGTTAAAAAGAAGAAAGAAAGATTAAAGGTGCTGTGTGTAAATTTTAGCGGCATCTAGTGGTGAGGTTGCAAACTGCAATATAGAGAAGCTATGGTGGCCAACACAGGACAAAGATGTCATCGTCTGAGACAGCAGAGAGTAGCCAGTCAAGCAAATGCGCTCTATAGAGCAGTTTGTCCGTTTAGGGCTGCTGTAGAAACATGCCGGCGCAAAATAGCGACTTTGATGTAAGGGGACCAGCGGTGTATGTAGATAGAAATGACTCATTCTAAGGTAATAAAAACATAACGGTTCATTATGTGAGATCTTTATACACCACTGAAAACATAGATATTATATTGCATTTCTGTCAATAGATCCTCCTAAAATTTACACATTACACCTTTAAAGGGATAGTTCACCCAAAAAATGAAAATTTCCAAGATGTATTTGACTTTCTTTCTTTAGCCGAAGAAAAATTAAGGGTTTTGAGGAAAACACTCCAGGATTTTTCTCATTCTAATGCAAGTGAACTGGCCTCACCTAGTCCATTTTTGGTGGTCCAAAATCAATATTAAAGGATTAGTTCACTTTCAAATTAAAATTTCCTGATAATTTACTCACCCCCATGTCATCCAAGATGTTCATGTCTTTCTTTCTTCAGTTGAAAAGAAATTAAGGTTTTTGATGAAAACATTCCAGGATTTTTCTCCATATAGTTGACTTCAATGGAGCCCAAACGGTTGAAGGTCAAAATTACAGTTTACAGCAATCCCAGACAAGAAATAAGGGTCTTATCTAGAGAAACCATCGCTCATTTTCTAAAAAAAAAAAAAAAATGTATACGTTTTAACCATAACTGCTCATCTTGAACTAGCTCTCTTCTTCTTCTCTATTAGAATTCCAGCAGTGTAGACACTGCTAAGTGTATAACTGCCTTCCACAGGTCAAAGTTTGAGCTAATTGTCATGTACAATATGCTAGTGCAAGTATATAACAATTAGTTCAAAATTTAACCTGTGAAGGGCAGTAATACACTTAGCAGTTTCCACTGCCGGAATTCAAATAGAAAAGAATAAGAGAGCTAGTTCAAGATGAGCATTTATGGTTAAAACTTTTTTTTTTTTTTTTTAAAGAGCGATGGTTTCTGTAGATTAGACCCGTATTCCTCGTCTGGGATCATGTAGAATGTTTTGAAGCTGCAATGAAACTTTGTAATTGAGTAATTTTGACCTTCATCCGTTTGGAGGCCATTGAAGTCCACTATAAGGAGAAAAATCCTGGAATGTTTTCATCAAAAACCTTAATTTCTTTTCGACTGAAGAAAGAAAGACATGAACATCTTGGATGACATGGAGGTGAGTAAATTATCAGGAAATTTTTATTTGAAAGTGGACTAATCCTTTAAGGGGACGTTTTCACTACATTTTTTTTGCATTTTTCGTGTACAGACGACACCATTGTCAAAACGATCCCTGTTCACACGGATCCGCTAAAACAACTAAAAATGCTGTATTATGCTGGCAGGCCAGTAGTTGGTGATGTCGCTTTGTAAAGAAACACTACGCGCCTATTGACTGAACATGTAATACGCATGCGCATGACGTCACTGTTTTCACAAATTTGCGTTTTTGTAGTTTACACTGAGACAATAACGGTATTTTCAAAAACTTGCGCTTTGAAACCTGTTTTCAAAAATTTGCCTTTTCAGGCCCTCAAAATGCCATTGTTGTGTGAATGAACAGCCAAAATGCATAAAAAAGTTTTCAGTTTTTAGTTGAAAACTGTTGTGTAAATGCCCTTTTAGGCATCTTAAAATAATGATGGGAGAAACAAAGCTTTTCAAAGCTTCGAATCAATTGTACCAATTGCTTCGCAAAATGATCCACTGTTTCGAAGCGTTCAAAACACCACACGCTGGTGACGCCTGCTGGTCAAAACAGTGTAAATGCAACAAAAACTAAAAATAAACTTTTACAAAACTACTGCAAATGGTTTATTGAAAGTATAATCTATCAGATGCAATTAACGGTAACACTTTACAATAAGGTTCATTAGTTAACATGAACTATTCATGAACAGCACTTCTACAGCATTTATTAATCTTTGTTAATGTTAATTTCAACATTTACTAATACATTATTAAAATCTTGTTAACATTAGTTAATGCACTGTGAACTAATATGAACAAACAATGAACAACTTTATTTTCATTAACTAACGTTAACGAAGATTCACAAATACAGTAACAAATGTATTGCTCATGGTTAGTTCATATTAGTTAATGCATTAACTAATGTTTAACTAATTAACCTTATTGTAAAGTGTTACCCAATTAACTAACCATCTAATAACGTTAAATATTAAGTGTCTGTATAATATGTATTCTTTTATACATTTTCAGGGCTTGTTTTGTTTGTTCTATGGATGGGTCAGCTTAACCATTAACTACTATTATTCCTTTTTAATTATACAAATACCTCATTAAAACATCTACAAATGTATAAAACTCATCAGAGATCAGGTAATAGACACTCAAAACACTTAATGCTCAGGTAATAGACATAGACGTCTTGTTCAAAGATTCGCCACTAGGGAGCGATCTCAGTGAATCCACATGATTCATGGGTTCACAGAGATCACACCCAACGGTGAACCACTGACATTTCGAAACGTTTTGAAACACTTTTAATATAACGAAGCCTTGTTTACTGAAATCACGTTTGAAACACGCTCCGAAAACAAAAGCTTTTCAAAAACGCCCATTACTAGCTTAAAAGGGCTCCATACAACCCCAGTCGACGAATAAGGGCTCTAGCAAATCGATTTCTCTGAAAAATATAAAAATTTATATACTATTTAACTACAAATGTTTGCCTTGGTCCAGCTCTGCGATGTGCGTCCACAAGACAGTTTAGTTCAGAATGTCATGCTTTACGTAGGCATTACAACTCGCCCCTAATCAATCACTTTTGATGATAATTCTGTTGAATTAAATGAGAATTATCAATTTGACAGTGAAAAGGTGAAAGAGATTGAATAGAATTTGAGAACTGAATCTGCAAATTGTCTGAAAGAGAAGGAATCGGTCATTCAGTCGTCTTTGTTGAATGACACACTTCCTGAGAAAAGGCCAGCTTGAGCTTGTGCTCAGCGCATTGACCGTGTGTGTGTGTATGGTATCAGGTTGTGTCCTTTTCTTCTCCTGCCAAAAGCTGCTGACAGGTGAAAAGCCCTCAGTGCCACTCTCCTGGTGTCATATTGTGATGGGCTCAGCTCAGCCAAAGCTTGTTTTCAGATATAGGTACTAGACTTGTCTCACCTATTTGCCATTCAACCAGGATTACACCAGAATTTCCCCAAAGTAGTTTGATATTTTATGCATTTTTACAGGCTTTTTTTTTTATATAGGCCAAAGAGAGAGAAAACACTCCTCTCAAAAAAGCCACACTGCAAATGTAACAACATTTAATGCCTCGTTAAATATTCATGCACTTTATGGCAAGTCTCAGGAACTGTCACACACTGTTTAGTTTCAGCGTCTGAGGGGAAGAAGTTAAAAATGTCAAAAACAGTGACGGCAAACGCGTTAACTTAAATGATAAAGAGACAGTTTTATTTTTGTGCTATATATTTCAGGAGATATAAGTCTGATTTATGTGGCGATGTTTCTGCATATGCACAGGCGGGTATTCGAACAGGTTGCATCCTGTTCTTGTTCAATCAATGTTATTAACCTCATGAATATGCAAGTAAGAACGTTAACTAAATTTTAAACCGTGAGAATTTTTAGCAGCAGTGTCAGAAATGATTCTCCTCCACTGGAATTGATTTTCAGCTGCATTTTTTTACCTTAAGGCAAGTTTTTGGAGCCATTAGACACAGCATGTTGTCCAATCAGTCAAATACTACATTTGAATGAATTAATTGGAATTCTAAATCTGAAAAATAAGTGCTCTGCTAGAATGGACTTTAAAATCAGTCCAACATTATGCTAGATTACACAGTAGAGAGCTGTATAATACAACAAACTGACAGCAAGGAGAAGTGTGCTGAGTAAAAAAAACAAAAAAACAAAAGGCGGATGAGAAAGGCTGATCTCTACGGAAGAGGATTAGGGCCAAGCAATAATAATAAAAAAAAAAACATTTTGAGATTAAAGTTGTTAAATTACGAGAAAAAAATCTTTACATTTCGAGAAAAAAGTCGAAATAAAATGTTGAGAATAAAATCGTTAAATTACGAGAAAAAAACTCGTTAAATTACGAGAAAAAAATCTTTACATTTCGAGAAAAAAGTCGAAATAAAATGTTGAGAATAAAGTTATTAAATTACGAGAATAAAGTCGAGATAAAATGTTGAGAATAAAGTCATTAAATTACGAGAATAAAGTCATTAAATTACGAGAATAAAGTCATTAAATTACGAGAATAAAGTCATTAAATTACGAGAAAAAAGTTTAAATAAAATGTTGAGAATAAACTCATTAAATTATGAGAAAAAACTTGTTAAATTACGAGAAAAAAGTCGAGATAAAATGTTGAGAATAAACTCGTTAAATTACAAGAAAAAACTCGTTAAATTTCGAGAAAAAATTCGAGATAAAATGTTGAGAATAAACTCGTTAAATTACAAGAAAAAAGTCGTTAAATTACGAGAAAAACTTCGAGATAAAATGTTGAGAATAAAGTCATTAAATTACGAGAATAAAGTAATTAAATTACGAGAATAAAGTCATTAAATTACGAGAATAAAGTCATTAAATTACGAGAATAAAGTAATTAAATTACGAGAATAAACTCATTAAATTACGAGAAAAAAGTCGTTAAATTATGAGAATAAATTCGTTAATTTAATGAGTTTATTCTCAACATTTTATCTCAAGTTTTTTCTCGAAATTTAACAACTTTAATCTCGAGATGGTTTTATTTTTTTATTATTTCTTGGCCCTAATCCTCTTCCGTAGATCTCCAATCAAACTCTATGGTAAATGTATCTGTCACTTGGTAATGTGGCTAACACAAACACAATATTTGGCCCAGTGTTTGTTCCATGTGTTTGGCTGGTAAATCAATTTTCTGCTGTTGTTTATGCATTTTCAAAATTGTTAATTTGTCATATGCATATTGCTGGGCTTATGCAGTTCTTGGTAATATTAACACATTTCTTTTAAAGGATTAGTTCACTTCAGAATTCAAATTTCTGGATATTTTACTCGCCACCATGTCATCCAAGATGTTTGTGTCTTTCTTTCTTCAGTCGAAAAGAAATGAAGGTTTTTGAGCAGGATTTTTCTCCATATAGTGGACTTCACTGGGGTTCAACGGGTTGAAGGTCCAAATGTCAGTTTCAGTGCAGCTTCAAAGAGCTCTACATGATCCCAGACGAGGAATTTTTTCAAAAAAAAAAAAAAAAGTATATACTTTTTAATGCTCGTTGATGTGCCACGCATTACATAGTCATGTTGAAAAGGTCACATGTGACGTAGGCGAAAATCATCTAATTTTCTCCAACTTCAAAATCGTCCGAAATCGATGTTTTACCTTTTTTTTTTTTTTTTGTAAAGGCCGTTTGACTTAGTCTTTGCACGTTAGCTTTGTAAACACTGGATCGGTACTTCCGCGTGACCTTTCCAACATGATTACGTAACGCGTGGAGCATCACAGAGCAGTGCAAGACGAGCATTTGTGTTTAAAAAGTATATAATTTTTTAGAAATGTCCGATGGTTTCTCTAGATCAGACTCTTATTCCTCGTCTGGGATCATGTAGAGCTCTTTGAAGCTGCACTGAAACTGACATTTGAACCTTCAACCCGTTGAACCCCAGTGAAGTCCACTATATGGAGAAAAATCCTGGAACGTTTTCCTTAAAAACCTTCATTTCTTTTGGACTGAAGAAAGAAAGACATGAACATCTTGACTGACATGAGGGTGAGTAAATTATCAGGACATTTGAATTTTTGTTTGTACAGTAAACAATTTTGGTGCATTGGTGCGACCCACCACAACAGAAGCAAGACATTGAACTAAATGCTTCACTAAATAGTCCTAGAACTGAATGTTTTAATAATAATTGAATAATTGGCATTTTTAAACCCTGGTAAATTTCTGACCCTTTCATGCAGTAGTCCAACAGTTAACATCATTTTTAAGGGTGGCTATAAAGAGCAAGATAACATCATTTGACCTTTAATTACTGAACCTAAATAACCACTTGACATTTCCCCTCTGTGTGTTTCCAGGTACGTCCACACCTTGTACCTGGGAGTGCAAAGCCGTTGGCATGGCGTCCCGGGTCAGCGTCATTTCTACTGGCGTCTGATGTTCGAGAGTGCTGACATCAACATGCTGCGGCTGCTGGAGGCTTTCCTGAAGAGCGCACCTCAGCTCGTGCTACAGCTCAGCATCATGATCCACAGCAACCACATACTGCCCCTACAGGGTGAGAGAACACACACACACACACACACGGTTTCCCAGGTGGGTACATGAGATGCTTTTAGTTGGGCGTACTTAAAGGGAAGTGTTGAGAAAGAGAGAGAGGACAGAACACTTGTGTGATTGTGCCGTGGTTGTCATGACTTATTCATATGGCCACTCCTGAGAAGAGGTTTGCTTGTGATGAATTAAACAAAACGTTTAACACGCTCCACTCTGTGCGATGGCATATGAAATGACTCTGGCACCTCAGATACAAGCATGGGAAAAAAAGACAGCAATAGGTATGATATGAAAATATGAAAATATTTGAAATCACATACATAATAATGATCATAATAAAAGTACACTACCATTCAAAAGCAAGGATGCATGAAATTGATCAAAAGTGATAGATTTTTAATGTAATGTAATGCAATGACAGAATTTATAATGTAATTTAAAAAAAGTAAATCTATTTCAAATAAATCAAAGAATCCTGATAATAATAAGAAATGTTTCTTGAGCATCAAATCATCATATTAGAATGATTTCTGAAGGATCATGTGACACTGAAGACTGGAGTAATGATGCTGAAAATTCAGCTGTTTTAAAACGCAATAATATTTCACAATATTACTGTTTTTATTGTGTTTTGATGAAAGTCTTGGTGAGCATAAGAGACTTAAAAACATCAATCCTAAACATTTGAACGGTAGCGTATTGCCATTTACGGAATGTCTATTTAAGTGCCCTTGTTGGCAAATGCTTTTTAAACTAGCTCCGCCCACCAATGTCTGGTTGGGCCACTCCAGATGCATGCAATTTAATGTCTTCAGTGGTGCAGCAGTAGCGAGTAAAGCTTGCAGATGCGGCTTTTAACGTGATCAATGCGGGTTCGAATCTGCCTTTTGCCAAGCTCACGTTTATTTTCAATAAAAATGAAAATAATGTTCTAAACGTGGAAATAAATTGCGAACGAGTGTTTAATAATATTAAAAGTATTGGGTAGGGTTAGATGAAGGTGTAGGGAGGGTTTTTATTCTCCCAATAAGGCAGCATCCATTTAATAATTTTAATAAATATAATCATTTACACTCTATGATATTATTGCATCCTGTTAATGTACAAAAATACTGAGGTGCAAATAGTATCTGCCAATATAAAGTATAGACAGCATCTAATTACTATTTACTCTTATTGCAAAGAACTGATACTTTTACATGGTGTAAATAGAATATATCGCTATTTTCACCTAGTGTAAATAGCATATCGTTAAGAAAATGCTGCTATTGTCACTTAGTGCAAATAGCTGCTACCAAATGTTTATTTATGTTATATTTTATATTCTTATTATACATTGAGAAATATGAGATTAAATGAATCATTAAAGTAAAGGAGAAAAAATGTACAAATTTTAAGTTTTAAAAGCACAGAGATGACTTCTTTGCTTCCTCTGAAGGCCACCACATGTCCCTGGGAGAGAGAACACTTCTCAGGAGACAAAAAGATGAGAGGAAAAGGATAGTCAGCAGAAAAAGACGAGAGGATAGAATGAACGAGAGAGAGAGAGATAGCAGCCGGATGGAGAGCTCAGAGGGACATGCTGTAGGACTGCACAGACTCAGAGATGTTCTGATTAATTCTGGGTCATGGGTTTGGTTACCAACCACCACACAGAAGGCTTTTTCGTGTTCTTCTTATCTTCTTTCGCTGTCTTTTACTTTGTTTCTTTTTCTGATCGCATGGCCCTGCCTGTCAGTCTGACTCAGACTTTTGACCTTTACATTGTGTCTGTGAATTCCATTTGAAAGTGAGCATCTGTATTCCACACTCACCGTGGAGAGCAGAGAAACTTGAAGTGAGCGCTCTGAAGAGTGCAGTCTCCTATACGATGGCAATGCTGTTTTTTATGATTCTGATTGGACGATATTCATCTGTGTTTTTTTATAACTGCACTGCAATGAAGTACAGTAGCATCTAGTTTGTTGAACACATTACTGTTTCACTCCAGTATGTCCTTTTTAAACAATTAAGCTTCAAATTAAAGGGATAGTTCACCCAAAAATGAAAATTCTAATATCATTTACTCACCCTCAAGTTGTTCCAAATCTGTATAAATTGTTTTGTTCTGTTGAACACAAAGGAAGATATTTTGAAGAAAGTTTGTAACCAGGCCACTTTGGGGCACCATTGACTTCCATAGTAAGAAAAAAAACTACTATGGAAGTCAATGGTGCCCCAAAACTGTTCAGTTTAACTCTCTGAGGTCTGAAAACGCGCCGGCGCGTTTTGCAGGTTTTTTTCACATTGCAGTAAAACAGACTTGAAATACTCCGTCATTTTTTGTCATAGAGACATAAGTAATATATCAATTGAAACTATAGAATATCTTCTTTTATTTGTATACACTCAGAGTAAAAACAAAATGTTGTGCTTTTTGTAAAATAAAGAAAACTAACATGATGCGTGATCTCTCGTCTCCCTCTGAACGAACTCCAATCTGATAGTTCTCAGAAATTGAACTGTAACTTAGTGAATACTAATCACAAAAAAATGACACTTATATCTAAAAAACGTTGAAATGTCAGGTTTTAAATCGTGTAAGTCAAATTGAAAACAAACATTATGTGTTTATGTAATCTGTATGAAAAGAGAGCCATGTCAGAAGTCCGTGATTCAGCTCATTATCCGCTAAT
>RJVU01007682.1:71588-85087 GCA_003731715.1 Anabarilius grahami | reverse complement strand
CGCGTAAGCGGGAGTTGGGAGCGTAGGCAGACCCGGAAGCCGTGCGGAGGTAGCTGGGAGAAACGGCCAACGAGTGGCAGCTGGGACCGGAGGCCTGTAGGGGGCAGCTGGGAGCGTCGGGGAGGTGGAGTGGTGGTAGGTGGTAGCTGGGAGAAAAGGCATGGGCCTGGAGCTAAACCAGGTGGAAGCTGGGAACGGAAACACCCGCCAGGTGGGAGCTGGGAACGCAGGCAGGCTTGCACGGGAAGCTGGGAGAGGGGAAAGTCCTATGGCAGCTGGGAGAGGAGGAACCATAATCCTCTGGAGCCCATGCCATGCCCTGATGCCTACTGCAACCTCATCATACTGGCTGTGGAAAACAGGGTGAGGTTAATGAACCATTCAGATGGGTGGATGGATTGTTAAGCAATAAATGTGGATGGATTAATAAGCAATGGATGTGCATTGATAAATGGTTTAAAAACCCATTAATATGGATGGATGGATGGATGGATGGATGGATAAGTTAATATGTGGTCAGGTTTGAAAAGTGATGGATGGATGGAGGACAGGGTTAATAAGTGATGGATGGATGGATGTACAGTGAATGAAAGGGTTAATAATGGGTGGATAAATGAAAAGGTTAAAAAATGATGGATGGATGGATTGATGGACAGTGGATGAAAGGGTTAATAATGGATGGATGGACAGCATTTATTGTGGATGGATGGTTGGATAAGCATTGATGGATGAATGGATGAACAACACAAGCTTTCAAACCTTGTTATTGTGGCATTTGGATGAATGTATTATTGCTTCTGTATATTTTTAAGATGATTTTGAAGAAAGTCGTAATCAGTGGGTGTCAGCATCAAGAACATGAGCTGTAGCTGAGCTCCTGCAGTGGCCGTGCTGACGAGATGAGTTGTGTCAGCTGTGATGTAAACAGCGCGCTCAGAGTAGACTCCCCTGTGATGTAATGCCCAGACTTATGTAACAACATGCTGTGTCAGTGATCTGTGCGCCTCTGCGTGTGCCTGCGGACATTAATATGGATGGGATTGTGTTGACCCACATTACAGTCTGGCTGCTTTTGTGGGTGTGCAATATATGTGTCTGTGTGAGACAGAAAAGCAGAAATGGAAAGCATGTAAATGTTTTATGTGGCTGGATCTCGGCTAAGCTCTAGAAAATTGATTTTCTTTTTATTTGCTTATATTGATCATACACACAGGATGCTGCAGAGGAGTACTGCGCCCTCATCTGTCAAATGTTTCAGATCATCTATGGACATCAGACCATCGAATGTGTCGACAGGGCGGGATATCACTACACCATGCCTGACCGCTATTGGCTGCAGAGGAGTGAGTGACAAGCCAGTTAGTAACTAACCTTTACATGCCCTTAAAACAGTGGTTCCCTACTGATGGGTTGGGACACAAAAATAGACTACAGGTCTGTTCTGATCTGGTCACAGCAAGCGGAAAAAACAATGCTAAATACAAATGATAAAATACAACTAACTATTATCATGTATAATTATGAGAGCAACATAAATAGACATATTGACTCATATTAATCATTATATTACATTGCAGATTGATTTTGTGGACATTTTGTTCACTTTTTTTACAATAAACTATTTTGGCACTGAGCAGATGTCCAATGCACAATCTGAATCAGGTGTTTTTAGCCTTTCATCAGTACTCGGGCACAGGCCCCTCATCAAAAAATGTGCCCATATTTTAATATTTTTTAAAGTCCCCATGTGAAAATCTAATTTTTAATGTTGTTTATATGTCTGTGTGGTGTTTTTAATATGCTTCAAGACAAACCATGTACAGATTCATAAGTCAACACCATTGCTGAGTAATTTCTCTTTAAAAATGCAGTGATCTAAAGACAGTTTCAAACCCGCGGTCTGTGACATCACAAACTAACTTGTAACCAATCACGTGAACATGCCGGTGGGCTTTAGCATATCATTAACTATGTCTCAAGAAAAGGTTATCCCTGTATATTTATCTCTTGATATGAAAAATCGTGTAGATTTAGCAATATAGCGGGTGTATGATGTATATTACGACGTTTTGCCTTTGTCCACTGACGGCTTTCTAAGGAGACTGATTTTTAGAAGGCAGCTGTATGACTCGCGATGGTTTGTGTAACACATTATTAGTGAAGTGAAGTGAAGTGAAGTGACATGTGGCCAAGTATGGTGACCCATACTAGGAATTTGTGCTCTGCATTTAACCCATCCAAGTGCACACACACAGCAGTGAACACACACACCGTGAACACACACCCGGAGCAGTGGGCAGCCATTGCTGCGGCGCCCGGGGAGCAGTTGGGGGTACGGTGCCTTGCTCAAGGGTCTCACCTCAGTCGTGGTATTGAGGGTGGGGAGAGCGCTGGACATTCACTCCCCTCACCGACAATCCCTGCCGGACCTGAGACTCGAACCCATGACCTTTGGGTTACAAGTCCGACTCTCTATCCATTAGGCCACGACTGCCCCCAGCTGTTTGATAACATAATCAAGCAAAAGGCTAATCATATTAATTATCATTATGTGTTCGACATTGTGAAAAACCGATACCATTGTGCAGCGTTTACCTCAGTAAGTTGACCGAGTGGATCTCAGCATGTGCGAGTGAGTGGAGGCGGGGCTAATTAGCATATTCATAGATCCGCGTATACTAAATGAAGCAAGGGTGTAGAGTTACATTCAAGCTATTTTAAGGCATGAAGAATTTTTTTCATAGGAAAAAAACATTTAAATATGTTATTTTGGTGATCAAAAGATTTAAGAGAGAAAATCATTGACTACAGGGGGACTTTAAATACTGTTTTGGATATAAATGGATATAGTATCCACCTTATTCCTGACTTGTCTACTGCGTTTCGAATTATGGGTGGCACTTCCGGTTTGGGGAACTTCCATTTAAAAAGACTGAAACAAATCGTTTCAAATCATAAGGTTGCCCTACAAATAAAGCTTATCCGTCAGTTTGACTGAATGAGCTGTCAATGTTTTATTTTCAGACATCATGAGAATTACGTAACACTTGGTATTTTAACATAACATGTTATAACAAGAATATCTATGGCGAGAGCTCTTTTCAGCCGCTGCTTTCTATCCTCGTGATTATTTTCTTTTGTCTCTTTGCATTCTGCTGTAATAGTATGAAAAAGGAAAACATATACTGCACATTTGTGGTCTGTTCTCCCGATATAATTTACGATATATCCCATTAATAATTCACTGGAATGCACGAATAATCTCTCGTTTTTCTCCTCAAAGCCTGACGTCTCTTTCCAGGTTTGTTTTCATAGGTAAATACAATTTATTATCTGTAAAAATGATGGAAATCACTTTGAAAGAGTATCACACAATGCTGAAGTTCATAAAAAAATGTTATGAAGGCAATGTATATGGTAATATATATCACTATAGTTATATTTAACCCGTCCGTTGTTGCTGTGGAAAGAATTGTGCTATTTCATGGTCTGTTGAAAGTACCTTGTTGATGCTTTTACACTTTTAAATGTCCTTTTAATGTTCGATGGTTGAAGGGTGTATCCAGTTAAAAAAAATAAAAATTATTGCGTTCATAGAGTGAGCCTTTCACTGACTGTTTACAGTTTAACGGAAGTTACACCCATAATTCACGCAAAGCGTCATGGGGCGTTGGAATAAGGTGGATAGAGAGTTGTTCATAAGCTCATGCAATAAAGAGCTGCTTTGTTGTTGACTAGCAATAGAAGACATTTGTTAGTGTATTGTAGGTAAATATCTACCTCATAGTGTTTTTTGTTTTCTGACTTATAAAAATATTTAATTACTATTTTGGTGTGAAAAACCCCTGCGAATGATTCAGTTTGTGAGTGAATGAATCAAACAGAATTGCAAACAATTTCAGACCTTTTTGCAAACCTGTTTGACCGATTAGATCAAAAGATTCATTTGCAGAGAAAATTATTCTCAGGTCAGTACAATGTAATCTTCACTGACACATAAGGATTTATCAGTAATATTTTTCTGGGGCACAGCAGTATTACACTGGGGCTCATGTAAAAAGGGTCTAGCAACGCCCTGAATTAACCCAGTAGTGAACCACTGATCTAAACCAAGGGTTTTCAAACATTTTGATTCCAAGGACCCCTAAATATGATGATCCTTGCGAGGGACACCTTCATTAAATATAAAGACACATTTATAGTGCACAAGAAAAACAGAATTGTGAGATATAAACACGCAGCTGCAAGCTATAGGCCTGGTTTCACAGACGAAGCTTAGCCTGAGCCAGGATTAGGCCTTAGTTCAGTTATGGCATTTAAGTAGCTTTTATAAACGTTTACTAGAAAAACACATTACTGGTGCACATTACAAGCACATTACAAAGGCACTGACATATTTTAATATATGTCAAGTTATTTTAAAGCTGCAGTCCGGCATTTTTCCTCTTTGTCGCCATCTCTGTTTGAAACCTGCGATTGCAGTCATATGCGGAATTGTTATCATTACGTGCGTTGGGAATCGCCACGACTCCTCAGCGGATGAATCTAATGTTTGCTGTCAATCACTACCCCGGTGTGGATACTGTACTTCAGAATCACAGATTGTAGTCTTGAAAGTGTGACCAATATAAGAATTTTCACAGGAAAATTTCATCTGAACAATTAAGTAACATGTCTGCCATAGGTCTATGATAAATCGTGCTGCCAATGATGATTAAATCTAACGATCGCTTAGCTCGGATCACGCCAAACCGTGCAAATTATTATTACTGTTATACTTTGTTCTCAAATTGTTAAAGTTAACAACATCAGCATTACATGACTGTGTATTTAGTGTGTATTTAGTGTGTATTAGCGTTACCTGTAGATTTCAATTTCTGTAGCCACTCCACAGTCCGACGTCTTTTGCTTTTGACTACGGGTGAATCTCCCGTTGTCACTGATGATTGTTATTTGGACCTTTCTGGATTACAATCCACCATCAAAATGATGAGTTTAATTATTCCAGCTGCTGTGAGAACAGACTATAAATGATCCGCTACATGCAGCATATCCTCACGTGATAAAGCCGACTTGCCTGGACTCCTTCCTTTCTGTTTACGGACGTGATGTAATGACGCACAGATGAACTGCTGCATGCTCGAATTTCCCGCGGACAATTATCCAACATTATTACAAGATTACCGTTGTAAATCGAGCTAAGATAAGGAGATAGTTTTGAACACTGGCTGGTTATGTACATGCTCAAAACTTATTTTGTATAATTTTTAACCCAAAAAAGTTACGGACTGCAGCTTTAAGTTAAAACAGCTCAAACCTGCATTTTAGTCTAGGACTAGCTTAAGCCTTGTCTGTGAATCCGGGGGATAAAGTCTGAATGATCACAATTCTGTGAAAAGGTCTGGTAAACTGGTAATTGCGAAACAAAAAAATCTCTGAATTGTGAGATAAAAAGTAGCAATTACCTTTTAAAGGTGCAATGTGTACGTTTTTTTCGGCATCTAGCGGTGAGGTTGCGAACTGCAACTAACAGCGCACACCTCTCGCATCCCCCTCCCTTTTGGAGATGCCGTCTGGCCGACACAAAACAAAGATGTCGTCATCTGAGCGAGCAGAGAGTAGCCTGTGTGACGCAATGAGGTTTCTTCTTACTTCTAACAAAGAACGGTCTCTGCTTCTAATAAACCAGACGACTACTACTACTACTACTTCATGCATATTCAATGTAGTGACGATGCAAGCTGCCTCTAAAAACACCAACGATTTAGAAGAACAGCATAGTGGCGAAACGCGTTCTGTAGAGTGTTTGTCCGTTTAGGGCTGCTGTAGAAACATGACATGGAGGGGGACCCGCGGTGTATGAGATAGAGATGACTCATTCTAAGGTAATAAAAACATAACGGTAAGGTGTTTATGCACCACTGAAAACATAGTTATGTATAATATATTGCATTTCTGTTAATAGATCCTCCCAAATTTTACACATTGCACCTTTAATGTTTTATTCCGTAGCTGAAACAAGCTTCCATATACACTCTAAAAAATGCTGTGTTAAAAACAACCCAAGTTGGGTTGAAAATGGACAAACCCAGCGATTGGGTTGTTTTGACCCAGCAGTTGGGTTAAATGTTTGCCAAACCTTCTGGGTAGTTTTATTTAACCCAAATATTGTTTAAAAATTACTGTATTTTGCTTAAAATGAACCCAAAATATGTTGGAAATGAACATTTATTAATATGTTTAATAAACAAACATTTATTAATACGTTTTTTGAATAATATTTAAACAATAAACATTTATTAAATTGCTTATTAATAAATGTTCTTCTTTTAATTATTATTGTTGCCTCTAGTAATTATGAGTCTGATTTTTAATTTCCAACAGATTTTGGGTTCATTTTAAGCCAGACATATAGTGATTTGTAAACAACATTTGGGTTAAATAAAACTACCCAGCACGTTGGGCAAACATTTAACCCAACTGCTGGGTCAAAACAACCCAATTGCTGGGTTTGTCCATTTTCAACCCAACTTGGGTTGTTTTTAACCCAGCATTTTTTAGAATGTATACTGTCAATGTCTACACTACACTTACCAATACAATGTTTTACAGTGTAGTTTCAGTAGCCATTTAAAAAGCACAAATTTATAACATGTCTGTTTTGTCCCTCCCATCAATACTTGTCCAAGGTGACAGCTGCCTTACTGACATGACATATGGCTATGACACAGACTTCAGCTGCGGCAGTTCATAGTGAGTGTCTGTTTGTGCATTATCACAAAATCTGTTTTTATTAATTATCATTACATTCTTGCCCTCTTTAGGTTGTACATTTTGATTTTAATATTAAAAATTAAAAATGGCTTTTAAGCTCTGTCACATCTGATTTTTTGAACGCCGTACGTGTGTGTTATCTCTTCTCACAGTGATGGTTCACAGGAAGCATTTGATCCGTATTATAGTGAGAACTACAGTGAGAGCTCATCTCTCTCCTGCCATGACTCACGTCGAAGCCTGGCCTCCACACACAGCGACTCTGAGCCCTGTAATGCCAGTCTGCAGGAGTACATGATCATTGTAAGATGCTTACACACATAAAATGATGTAATTCAAGGCACAGTTCTACAAAAAAAAAATGTATTCACCTCCACAAATCCATTTGAGTGTCACGCTGTCTACAGGAGAAATCCTCATAAAATTAGTCTATATAACATTTGCCCATTTCAAGTGTCTTTTGAAGCTTTTGTGTGAAGAACAGACTGAAATTTAAGCCTAAAATTTCATTAGCACTTCACAAATAATCAAGTTATTATTATTATCGCTCATGTTTATGTTAATAACTTTTGAACCGTAAGGGCTAGAAACAAAATGTTTTCCTCTTATTCCTTGGCTCAAGATGATTCCGCCATTTTAAATTTTCTGAAAAACTTGAAAACTTTGTCTAACTCTTCCTAGGCTGTTGCTCCGATTTTAACGAAAATTGAACTAGATCATCTTCAGACCATGCCGACAAAAAGTTATGGAATTCAAGTCCATTCGTTAAACCACTCTCGAATAACGTGCGGCAAATTTGACGTAGCACTTGCGAAAATAGACGTAAGGCTGTATCTCCTCAACGCTTTATTATATTCAGACCAAACTTGGTTCATGTCATCACAAGCATGACCTGAGGCTACATGTTGCATTTTGGCGCAGCACCACCTACTGGTGCGGAGATACAAAAAATATTTTTGCTTATAACTCCTCATTTATTACTGGTGTGCATCTTGAGAAAAAACAATGGCAGTGACATATTTTAAGTTATAAAACAGTTAGTTCCTGTCCTTGATTCTGATTGGTCAATAGCTGTGTTTTATTCACGATAAAACACGACCGCTTCACCCAACGGTTCTGTGTATCACTACACAACACCCTTAACAACCACTCTTAGCAACGTAATCTGTATGTTCTCAATACTATTCATTGAAGTTTACTGTATTATGTAGAAGAGTACACTCTAAAAAATGCTGGGTTAAAAACAACCCAAGTTGGGTTGAAAATGGACAAACCCAGCGTCTGGGTTAAATGTTTGCCCAACCTGCTGGGTAGTTTTATTTAACCCAAATATTGTTTAAAAATTACTGTATTTCTTGCTTAAAATGAACCCAAAATATGTTGGAAATTAACATTTATTAATATGTTTAATAAACAAACATTTATTAATACTTTTTTTGAATAATATTTAAACAATAAACATTTATTAAATTGCTTATTAATAAATGCTCATCTTTTTGATTATTATTGTTGCCTCTAGTAATTATGAGTCTGATTTTTAATTTCCAACCTATTTTGGGTTCATTTTAAGCCAGACATATAGTAATTTGTAAACAATTGTTGGGTTAAATAAAACTACCCAGCAGGTTGGGCAAACATTTAACCCAACTGCTGGGTCAAAACAACCCAATCGCTGGGTTTGTCCATTTTCAACCCAATTTGGGTTGTTTTTAACCAAGCATTTTTTAGAGTGTATTGTGAGAAAGAGATCGAGTGAGCGAGTTTATTACCTGCATTCAGATTTAGCATTTTCCTTCAGGTCAGTCCTGTGTTCATAATAAAACATCTGTTGCGATGTATTATCTTTTCCTTTTAACAGTTAAGGGGCTTTCCCGTGACTGACAGCACTAGTCAAAGCATTTGTCAGTTGCGTCTTGTTCCGTGTTCACAACAATTCAGTCTTTTCATTGTAAAAGTCTTCGCTACTGACTGACACACTCATAAAGACAGTCTTTGCCGCCATCTAATGGCGTAATAATGTAACTTCTGTTGCTGTTCACAGTCAGGGACTATTTTTTCTGGCGGAAGGAAGGCTTTTAGTAAGACTTTACTTCATGAAAGTTGCATTGATACAATGGCTTTAATATTTGTATTGTGTGGTAACCATTTTATAAAAGCAATAAGGTACTTGAGGCTGTGCTGTATCGTGAATAAGTCACAGTTGAAGGGGTTACTCCGCTTCGCGTCGTGCCTAACAACGCCCTTCAGCCGTGATTTATTCACGATACAGCACAGCCTCAAGTACCTTATTGCTTACATATGTCAGTGCAAGTTGCTTTCAGTTAAAACAGCTCAATAGACTAGTCTGAAAACAAGGGGTGAACAATTTCTTTCCTTGCAGTTATCCTTTATATTTGTGTCTCTTTATAGCTCTGTTGTATTGTTTTCTACTCTGTTCTCATTGGTTAGTTGAGGAGTAAGCTGACGCCTCAGGAGATTCAGCAGTTTGCCCTGTTCCTGAGAGAATACAGACTCGGTGCTCCGATAGAGCAGTTCTGCACTGACCTGCTGCAGCTCTACGGAGACTCACGCAAGTTCCTGCTGCTTGGTGAGAAACACACAACACCGAATACAAAATTCTCTCTGTCTGTCTTTTTCTTTCTTTTCCTCTTTTGAACAATTTGAGTCCCTGTATAAATTCTCAAGGGGCTTGTTTGTACGACTGGGTTTATTTCATGCTGGAATCTGTAAATGATCCTCTCTTTATACAAGTCATATTTCAAAAGTCACAATTTATCGGATTTGGCATTGTATTCAGGGTCTGTGTAATTGCTGTCTATCATTAGCTCATTAGAGGGATTAGAGTAACATGAAGACTAATGAATATTCATGAGCACCTGGCTTGCACTGGAGCAGTCATGGTGCGACAGCCTTTCCAACAACATCACACTTTAACAGCGTGACAGAATTACAAAACTCACTAAAACAACACCAGTCGCTGTGGGAAAGATGATACACACTATAAATAGCTCTATGACCATGATTCACAACTATAAATAACTGCGATCCCAAATAGATCTGTATATAATACATATTTAGAAAATGAGTCATTAAATAATTAAATTGGATTGTACTGATTCCCATTGCGACACAAATTTGTCCAAGTTGATTAAAAGACCATATGGATAAAGGATAAAGCAACAACTGTGGACAACAGAGACACAATTACATCACACTCACTGAGCCACTTATATCTCATCTAACCTGACACTCAAGCAAAAGGCTGAGTCAGCTTAATACTGGTCTGAATGAGGGTGAGACTGTCTGCGCTTTGACTGCAATCACCATTCAGTAATGTTAGGGTGAATTTTTAGGGTAGTTGCAGTGCTGAAAATAGATAATTCATCACAAACATTTCTGAATGCAGCCGCATTCTCACAGGAAAAAGCTGGAATTAATAGGTTTATCTGGTCTAGAGCTTTTATAAAGTGAAGCGGATTTGTGTGTGTGCGTGTGGTTTGCACTGATTTATTGTTGTATTGCCATTGCATTTGTTGTTTTGTTAAAACAAGTAGGGGTAATCGCATTATGTGGTAAATTATGAAATATTTAAATAAATAAAAAAATTATACTTATAAATGATTTAAGTAATGACAAATTCAAAAAATATTTGTATATTATTTAAAAAAAATATGTACACTACTGTTCATAAGTCTTTTATACTCACCAAGGCTGCGTTTATTTGATAAAAATTACAGTAAAACGGTAATATTGTGAAAAATATTACAATTTAAAATAACTGTTTTCTATTTTAATGCATGTTAAAATGTAATTTATTCATGTCAAAGCTGAATTTCCCAGTCTTCAGAGTCACATGATTCTTCAGAAATCATTCTAATATGCTAATTTGTGCCTCAAGAAACATTTTTTTTATTACTATTATCAATGTTGAAAAAAGTTTGAAAACTGCTTAATATTTTTGTGGAAACTTTCATTTTTTAAGGATTCTTTGATTCACAGAAAGTTCAAAAGAACAGCATTTATTAAAAACAGAATTTTTTATTGCCACTTTTGATCAGTTTAATGCATCCTGGCTTATTAAAAGTATTCATTATTTTTTTCTAAATCTTACTGACCCCAAATGTTTGAAAAGTAGTGATTTTATTATATATTATATATATATATATAAAACATCTTTATAATTTATTTATTGTCATTTTTCAAAGTGTTAACAGTTAACATTTTATAACACAAGTATTCTCAATTATAATCCAACAAATTCCTGCTCTCTAAAAACACAGGACTATGGTGCTTTCTCACGTATTTCCTCTCCCATGTGACCAGGCATGAGGCCCTTCATTCCAGATAAGGATGTAGGAGTGTTCGAGACGTTTCTGGAAGACATTGGGATTCGAGAGGGTGGGATTTTGACGGACAGTTTTGGCCGGATCAAGCGGAGCATGAGCAGCACATCAGCCACAGCAGTCCGTGGCTATGACGGCTGGACCCTCCCTACCGGTTCCCAGGACTTTAACCGCAGAATTGATGACATCACACACAACATTGAGGCTTTGGGCTTTGAGGAGGGGAATGGAGACATAGAAGAGGAGGACTATTACCTGTGAAACATACAGAAAGAAATTTCAAATAGTTAAACATTTACAACACTTTATTTGCCCACTAAATTGCTGTTCATGAAAAATGTCTTTGCACCAGATTTGCATCTGTAAATTTGCATATTATTTACATGCAAGTTTGGTTATGTTCTGCGTGAATGATTTACAAAAAGAGCTTCAGTGCAGTGAGGAAATGCCACAGGAGAACATTAAAAATGACACATTATTTGGAGAAAATGTCACTTAGACATAAAATAAGAAAATGAGAATAATATTATAATGATGATGAAGAGTTTGTTTCCACTCAGTGTACAGCACACAGTAATCTGCTGGAGCTGGAGGGTCATTAACTATGGCTGCTGTCTGCAGGGAGAATCACTCAGCCTTGACAATCTTTCCAGTGACACCGTCACCTTGCCACAATCTGATGCCCCTCCCCTCGCTGCCCTTTTATCTATGCCAACCACAGACGGTTGATGGGCACTGCGCCCAGCATTGGGGGTTATCAGAATGGCACATACGTCTGTCAGGCTAAACGTTTGTTATGTAATGGAACCGGGCAGAAGAACAGGGCCAGACAGGGTTTAGATTAAAGTTAAACCTCTTCTCACACCCAAATAATCTTAGTACTCAAACCAGCGGGGGACAACTGGGAACATTTGTCCCAGGCCCTGTGACAAGGGGTCAACTAAGATCCTCTGTGGAATAGCCCATCATTGAGTCAGAGGATGGCGGGCCCTTACATTATTATTAAATTATTTAGACTTTCACTGCCAGCCTTGACTCAAAAAAAGAGCTGATTTGGAGACTTGCACTGTTATAATTATGTAAAACAATGCAAAATATTGTGATATATACCTAAAATGTTCATTGAAAAGACACATTAAAGGGTTAGTTCACCCAAAAATGAAAATTCTGTCATTAATTACTCACCCTCATGTCGTTCCACACCAGTAAGACCTTCGTTCATCTTCAGAACACAAATTAAGACATTTTTGATGAAATCCAAGAGGTATACGTCTCCTCAATTGACAGCAATTTAACCACCACTTTCAAGGTCCAGAAAGGTAGTAAAGACATCGTTAAAACAGTCATGTGACTGCAGTGGTTCAACCAGTGGCGTAGCGTCTGGGCATGCAAGGTATGCACGTGCACATGGGCCCGGGCGGATTGGGGCCCGCTATTACGGGCTTAACCCCAAAGTATACTTCGGGCGTCCGCACACCGTCCGCATCGCAAAATTTTCGCCATCAGGAGGGTTCGCGGACGTCCGCACTCCCCGTCCGCGAGCAGCCCAATTTTTGTGATGGCACGGACAGTGTGTGTACTGAAAACAGCCCATGCGAGAGTGAACTGAGTGCTTGAAAACAAAAGTCCACTAGATCGCAGAACGCATCTTTCTGCAGCCAAATACTTTCAAAGTCTCGCATGTGCGCGAGACAGAACCCGTGTACATATGTTCAGAAAAATGAACTACAATAGAAATAATGTTGTCAATAACCTATCTATGTTAAATGTACTGAAAATCATTAAGAATCTGAATAAATGGACCATAAAACGGTCCATGCCATGTCTTAGCGATGATCTATTGTATTTGACCGGTATTCGCTTTTCTGTCATTTTTAAAGTGGGTTTCTGAAACTTATGCATGCAGTAATGTCAGTAGTACAGAATTTTAAATGAGTCATATTGGTTTTCTGAAAAAACGACTACATCTGCACATTTTAAGATACTACACAAGATGTGAATAAATGTAACTCGTACTCTTGCTGGGGTGGATAATCTTTATTCAATGAAATAAAATGCACATAAAACGTGATGGAAACAAATTTAGAGAAGAAACTTCTAGTAAATTTATTAGGAAATAAAACGTGCATTAAAAAAAGTATGTAACAGAATAATTAATTCATAACTGGAATAATCTTCGGACTCATCGCATCTGAAATGATGCTATGATCATTCTGAAATTCCAAAGCCAGAGTCGAATCGGTCGAATTCAAGCGTAGACTGTGTTGAAAAGCCGCTTTTTTTTTTTTTTTTTTTTTAAATAGATCCGCAATGCAAAGTCAAAATGATAGAGGAGCGCATAGTAGGCCTACTGTAGTGCTGTTGTCATTCCTAGAAATGTTT
>RJVU01007682.1:25227-61663 GCA_003731715.1 Anabarilius grahami | reverse complement strand
TAAATTTTACAGTATAAAACTGTAATTTAAGAAAATTTGAATGTAAACCAATAAATTCAACAATGCACACTACTACTAAAATCTGTTTTGTACCTTTAACATAACTGACAACCACCAAAATAACGCAGGTGGTAAAAGAGAAAGCCACATGAAGAATCAGAGTTCAACACAAGTAGCTTTTGCACGAGCTGAAGTATATACTAATATAAAGAAGGTGCACAGAGTGATTCACGCAAACGTAAAACACCTCATGGTAACCCACAATACTTAAATAATGCACTAAACATTCATTAAACAACAGAAGATATAACATAAAACCCTAATGTACACAACTGATAACAAAAACTATTAAGAAACATGATTATTTAAACAAAATACTTTCAAATGTGGAGTGTCACACAGTGAATTGTGGGAAGATCAGTTTACAGATTTTGACTGTAAATTATACATTGATTTTGTCTTTTTTACTTATAAAATGTTTTAAAATTTACAGCATTTTACTGTGAAAATTGCATAAATGTCTGGTGTATATAATACGGGAACTTACAGTTAACCTATTTAAAAAAAATTTTCGTAGCGTTTTTACAATATTTTACCGTTAAAATCACATAAATTTTTTACAGTGTACAAATGATTGATGACGGATATGATGCCTATACAATGCAGTCAGAAAGTCCCTTAAATTCAAGATATGGAGGCAAAAATGCCGTTTAAGTTTTTGTCTCGTATTTAGATCATATGAGTTAAAGGTGGTACAGAGGATCTTTTCGTCGACTGAGTTTTTTAAATGAGCGCATGCGTAAGAACAACCCCCCTCCTTCACAGCTCTTTTTGAGTGAACGCCTCCCAAAACTCGTGCACGAGTGTTTACCACCGGCATTTGCTGTGTTATTAAGCCGGGCACACATTTAACGACTAGCTAAAACATTCTAAGACTGTGCTCAACATACAGCGATTGTTTCCTGCTCCTGAAGCAGATTTATATACTTTCACATGGAATTTGAACACCGACTGTAATCGCAGACTGAACGCAACTGGCTCTGACTGGACGCGTTTGAGTCATAAGTATCAATTTACATTCATAATCGGCCTTACAATCGACTTAAAGTCACGCACACACTTTGTGGATTCATTATGTCGGACTCACCGCAGGTAACTCATAATCTGCAGTTGTTACTCCTGTCTGCTGACAAAAACATTGCATGCGGCGCCTGTGGACTGTGGAAAGTTACTGGAGCGCACAGCCGCGCGTCTCTCACAAGGAACGTCATGGCAGTGATTGACAAGCCAGAGGGCCAATCGTTTACGCGATGATCGCGTAAACGATTGGCTGATGTTTTAAGGCCCTACCTCATGCACAGATGATGTATATTAATAATATTCCTTTCAGTGCACCTAATAAATAGTCTTTTATCAGTTAGTAAAGACAGTTTCAAGTAAAAATGTATAAAACAAAACATCCTATTTAGCACCTTTAAGCAATATCACATGAGTAATGAGTGCAATATTACACGAGTGCTGTTTTTTTCCCATAGCCTATATATCGAGTGCAAATGCAATACTAATTTTATACAACCGTTCAGTAAATAATAAGTTAAAATATTGTGTTATTTTAGACACAATATTGTCTATTTTGTTCAATTTTGCCAGTGTAAACATAAAGACGAGACAGAACTGTTCGTCTCTCTGCAAAAATGCACAGCATTGTTTCATTTCATTTCGAACCTTGTGAAATCAATGTTTCAGTGGACCATTCATAAAAGACTTGTTGGACTTGAAGCGGCGCTACACAGACCGATCGGTGCATGACATCAAAGTACAGCGAGAGCGACTAAACGTCACAGCCGTCTGCTCTCTAATCGCTCTCGTGATACTTTGATGTCATACACCGATCGGTCTGTGTAGCGCCGCTTCAAGCCCAACAAGCCTGAAGAACCATTTACTTCATTCCTGAATGGATCAGCCATTGAATAAATCGAATGAATGAATGAACAACTTAATCATTAAGACATTTACCGCCACCTACTGGCAGTTTTAGTTTCTTGTTTAGTCTAATTTTATTTAGGTATCGGTCACCCTACAATGAANTTATTTAAAAAAAAAAATCATATTTCCATATTAATAAAAAAAAACTAAGGTATCGGTCACCCTAAAATGAAAATTCAGTAATTTACTCGACCTCATGGTCCAAAAGTTCATGTGTTGTTGAATCAAATAAAATATTTCTTTCTGAAGCTACTTTTTGTAATGTCTATTTGATGCTTTACATAATAATCACTTCAAATTAATTTCTCTGCCAAAATTAGATGTGCAATTAAATTCATTAATTAGATTAATTAATCGCCACATCATGTAATTATTAGATTACAAATTGTAATTGCTTGACAGCCCTACTAAAGATATCTTCATTCGAAGATGAACAAAACTCTTCACATCAACATCAAAGTAACTGATGACAGAATTTAAATTTTTCGTTTATGTATTTGGAGGTTATGTCTTGCTATTGGCCCTCAATGTATATGTTTTTGACCAATCAGCTCAGTCAAAATCAGTTCAAAATCACTCATTGGTTTGTGCTTACTGCTTATTGTTTTGAGCGCAGTGAGTAGCGGAAAGTTTGGAGAGAGTGACGAATTATTCTATCAAAAATAAGTTAATATCGCCAAAATGCCAAAAAGAGAGTCAAGCATATTTTAATTTCTTATATCTGCGAGTAAAGCTGATGGTGTTTCTGATCAAAAGAAGATGGAACTGCGCCCCGGGACAATTCTGCTAATACTAATCAGGATAGCAGGAGACAAACGGGAGATAAATCAATCAGAAATAGATGTAATGGAAGAGGCGACGACATCAAATGTGAGAGAGAATATCACTGATCAACTGAATGATATTTGGTAGATATACATGGCAGAATAATACACTTTGCTGTAGTTAGGGCTGTACAGAACCCTATGAATGATGCTCTTTAGTTGTGCCATCACCGTTTAGTGACGTTGTTGTATTTTCCGGGAAACATTTCACTTGGGCCCATGCCCCTGAGAAACTCTTTGCACGGCTCTGAATACATTGGATTGATTTGAATAACTTTAATGTACTTTGAAGTGTGCACCAAGCACTAGGAAAATACAAGGTATCAGCAGATACTCAGTATTAAATGACTCGATTTGGGGGCATAGAAAACTTGATCGGGACATCCTCAATCAGTTCTGCCACTCCTTGTTCTTGCAAGTCCTTACATATGAGTTAAGAACTGGACTAGTAATGAGTGTATCCGTGTTTGCGGACTAACCTTGGGCTTGGCTTATTCTCTTATGTCAATAGCACCCTTTGCATATTAGCTGAGATACGCCAAAAAAACACTCTTCAGCATAAAGGATGCTAATAGTGTCACTTGGCTGTCTTCCACCTTTGCTATATTAGATATGCTAGGTACTACTAGATCTGATGACAGCGTGTGAGATATTATAAATAATTTCTCATGCATCAGGAAGCTTTACTACACGTTGCTGTTGAAAACCATTGTTATTCTCTGCATGAAGTGAAGTGAAGTGACATGTGGCCAAGTGGTGACCCATACTCGGAATTTGTGCTCTGCATTTAACCCATCCAAGTGCACACACACACAGCAGTGCACACACACACCGTGAACACACACCCGGAGCAGTGGGCAGCCATTGCTGCGGCGCCCGGGGAGCAGTTGGGGGTACGGCGCCTTGCTCAAGGGTCTCACCTCAGTCGTGGTATTGAGGGTGGGGAGAGCGCTGGACATTCACTCCCCTCACCGACAATCCCTGCCGGACCTGAGACTCGAACCCATGACCTTTGGGTTACAAGTCCGACTCTCTATCCATTAGCCCACGACTGCCCCTGATGCGTTGAATGAGGGTGAATGATGCAAATTGTTTATACTATCGTTCAAAAGTTTGGGGTCGGTAAGAGTTTGTCTTTCACATGGAATGAGGCCAGATCTCATGGAAAAAAAAGCTATTTTCTTAAGAGAACAACACGCATCCCATCCAGTCCTTCCTTACGTTGAGCGGACTGTGCTAAAACTCACCATAATATTTCATTATTATGTTATATAATCGAAACAACTGAAATTTAGAATCTGTAATTAAAAGTATTCATATTTTAATATAGTTGTCATTCTTCGATAAAACTTTTTTGAAGTTTATAAAACAATTTGTGCTGAAATGTGCTGCTAAAACAGATAACAGATCTTGGATCAAAAATAAAAAAATATATTAAATCATTTTTTGGGGGGGTTAAAAATGATCTAAAATCAATTTTTGAGCAAGTACATAACCAGCCAGTGTTCAAAACTATCTCCTTACCTTCGCCCGATTCACAACTTGTAATAATGTGTTCTAATTTGAGTGGTACTTCCACGGGAAATTCAGGCATGCAGACGTTCGTCTTTGCGTCATTATGTCACGTCTGTATACATAAAGAAGGAGTCCTGGCTAGTAGGCTATATCACATGTGTGGATGCTGCAGGTGACGGATCATTTGTAGCCTCTTCTTTCAGCTGGAATGTAATTAAACTTTCTGAAAGCGCACTGCACTGCTAAGGCAAATGTTGCCCAAGTATTTGAAGGTCGAGCACGTAAGCTCATTGTTTACTGTGTCCAATAGATAATGATGTGATTACTAGTTATTAGTCTGCGCCATCTAGAGTTTCATGAGAGAACTTTGTATTTGTCAATTTGATGGTGGCTTGTAATCCAGTTTGTTGTCATCGTTGACAACTGATGCGTTGATCGACATCCCACACATACACCTCAAAACATTAGATTCTTCCGCTCTGAGGAGCCATGCCGATGCACAACCCACGTAAAGAAGATAACTCCGCAAATAACTGCAATTTCAGGGTTCAAACAGAGATGGCGACAAAGACTTACGGACTGCAGCTTTAAAGGATTAGTCCACTTTTAAATACACTTTTCCTGATAAATTTACTCACCCCCATGTCATCCAAGATGTTCATGTCTTTCTTTCGTCAGTCGAAAAGAAATGAAGGTTTTTGAGGAAAACATTCCAGGATTTTTCTCCTTATAGTGGACTTCAATGGCTACCAACAGATTGAAGGTCCAAACTGCAGTTTCAGTGCAGCTTCAAAGAGCTTTAAACGATACCAGACGAGGAATAAGAGTCTTATCTAGCGAATCGATCGGTCATTTTCGAAAAAAATACAATATATAAGGCTTACGCTGAATGTCCTACGCCTTCCCTATTCTACTTACATAACGAACGCGGCGCCAGTTTAGTTTTTTTCCGTAAGTATAATAGGGAAGGTGTAGAACATTCAGCGTAAGCGTTATGAAGAATGCGGAAGCGGAAAGTACGTTCAAGGTGATATTTTGTTTATAAATCATAAACGGTTGTATTTTTTTCCAAAATGACCGATCGATTCGCTAGATAAGACCCTTATTTCTCATCTGGTATCGTTTAAAGCCCTTGAAGCTGCACTGAAACTGTCATTTTGACCTTCAATCTGTTGGTAGCCATTGAAATGCACTATAAGGAGAATAATCCTGGAATGTTTTCCTCAAAAACCTTCATTTCTTTTCGACTGACGAAAGAAAGACATGAACATCTTGGATGACATGAGGGTGAGTAAATTTATCAGGAAAAGTGTATTTAAAAGTGAACTAATCCTTTTAAGTCCCCGTGAACCGGAAGTTGCAAACGACTTTTCTCCAGTGTTCTGACGTATTTCCAAGTGAAACGGAATATTGAATAGAGGGCAGAGTTTTACTTTAGCGCTCCTCCTCTCCATCTCTCGCTCATAGCGGACGAACGGTTGGAGGGGAGTGGTTTAAGCGTTTTCAACCCAAGCTGTCAAACTGACGTCATCAGAGAAGGAACGCCATCCCAGACTGGAAGTAACTTTTCAGATTTTGATAAAGATTACCACGACAAACTATTTTTTTCAGCGTATTAACTTGCACAGTTTAATTGTTCACCACAAGAGTAGTAATATGCGCTAACAAAGTAAATAGGGTCAATTTTGATTTAATGACAACTTTAAAATAACCGTTTTCTATTTGAATATGTATTTTAAAATGAAATTTATTCCTGTGATCAAAGCTGAATTTTCAGCATCATTACTCCAGTCTTCAGTGTCACATGATCCTTCAGAAATCATTCTAATATGATGATTTGCTGCTCAAGAAACATTTATGATTATTATCAATGTTGAAAACAGTGCTACTTAAAATGTTTGTGGAAACCATGATTCAGGATTCTTTGATTACTGACATTAATCATATATTTATACTGTATGTATTATCCAAAACAACACGTTTTAAAAACAAATGCTACCAAACTCACTCATAAATTGTGTTGTAACCTATGTAGCACCTCCAACACACAAGCCCACTGATTGAGGCCTGACATTTCACCCACTCATTTCTCTGAGGCACTTCCTCTTTAGCCATGTGTTTTGACATTTTGCACCAGTGCTGGTAATCTAGCCTAGTCTTTCATCCCTGTGTGTGATTGGAACACTGAAAGCATGGAATCAAGCCATATGTTCTCTTAGCGCTTTAATACTGTGCATGTCCAGTCCTGGCAGGATTACGCCAGGGTATTTATTCAAAGCCTTGTGACGTGACTGTGGCCTGACTGCATCCAGTCCGCCAGGAACTGTTATTGATCCCCTGGAATGAGGGCCAGGGATCTACTGGACCTGAGATTATGAGATATATAACACACATGTGGTATATAAAGAGAGAGGATCAGTGGTACATATGGAGAGAGGGTTAACATTCCCTCTGCCTCTTGAGTTGAACTTTAGTTATAGGATTGTACATTCTTTCTTAGCTGTTTGTTTATCTTTGCCAGCCTGGAGCATGAGGTTTTTTAGGCTGAAGAGAGTCATCCTCTCTTGTGCATTTTGCCCTTGAAGTTATTTCACAGTTGTTACTGTTTTAAAAGTTTTTATTTGAAAGAACTTTAAAAAGTAATATTTTGCCACTTAAAACATTTCAGTTTGAAGAATTAGTTTAATGAAGTTATATGTAAAAAAATTTCAGTAAAATATCCAAAAAAACACTAGGCCAGTGTTATATATTTTGTTCACTTGAGTACTTACAATATCCCAAATGTTTCCAACTATTTGTAAATCGTGAGAAATACACTATTTTGTCAAGTAGCTAATACAGAATTTTCTCCATCATACAATGTTTTAAAATTAATTGCATGCCATTTATCAACACAAGCCATCCAGCATTTATTATTATGATATTCTAAAATCGATCTATCTTACTGCAAGTGTGCAACAAGTGTCTCACAGCAGCCGCCGAGCGAACGCACAGAGTAACGTCATAACATCATTTTCAACACATAAATGTATCTAATATGATAAACAGAGCTGCGTTACCTCATACTCATGACCGGCAGAAGTGGCGCCACAGTAAAAGCCCCACTGCTCTCGAGACGTGTGTCGTGCTCGTCTCTCATTATCAATCGCTCCAGCTCCTCGTTCAGCTCCCACAACACTCGGGTCCTAATGTTAACGTTAATAATCGCATCCAAGAACATGATTTCTGCTCGAGTCCTGTCTTGATTCTTTTCCACCAGCTGTGATGTGAAGACCACATGTCCCAAGATTCCTCGCTCAAACTCGGCATCATCAAGCTACGCCTTTGTTTAGGCTAGGCGACCTCTAGCGGCAAAAAAATTACATATTGTAGCTTTAAGGAATGTTTCAAGTTTCGTGCCACAGATATTTTCAATATGCTATACATTGTGTGCAGAGAATAGTTTAAAAATGCTTTTTACAATTTGAAAATAGCAGCAAAGTTTAAATAACCATCATATTTGGATTTTAATGACCGCAGGAGCATAATCGCTGTTAGAATGTGCTATTTTGCAAAATGGAAATTCTTACTGGATTTAATAGTAAATTATATGGTACCGAAATTTCAGTAGTCTGTAACCAATACCAGTACAATTTCACGGTTCTTTAAACCTTTTTTTACTCAGTTAACTCTTTTGAAGAAATTTTTAACAAAGTTAAACCAAATATAGTTCTAGTTTTAAGCAAAAACAAATGGTAAAAACCAGTAGTTTTATCATAATTTTTCACCATGAAAATAGCCACAGAAACTGGCATGGTGTTAAAAAACAGGAAAGGATTCGCAAATATGGGGCTCATGTTAAACAAAACAAAACCTTGTAAGTTTCCAGTGGTGTTAAGCAGATTCTGACTAAATTACTGACTAGCACCTCTGATAGGCCATTGCGTTCATGCGCTCAACAGATATGATTGTGATTGGCTACAATACTCAACGCTTGTAAAAACACACAATAAACTGTTGATGCTCAGACAAACACGAACAAGATCACTGAAAGCAGTGTCTATCAGCAGGTACCGAATATAGATGGTACTTGGTACTTATTTTTTTAACTACCAATATATTTGTTCCATATCAGCCAATACTACCGATTTTTCTCTTTCTTTTTATTTATTATATTGGTCAATATTGTATATTTAATTGTGCATGCCAATTTAACCTATTTTTACATTTCGATTTCTTAATGCCATCATCTAACATTCACTTAAAGTTCACAAAATTAATTTAATAATGTAATTTATACACCTCGAAATGAATATCCATTTTCAGTACTGTGGATAATAATGTTGTGATGCCTAAATTGACATTTATGTTTTAGTTGAATGATTTAATGATTTTTTTAAAAATGTATTTAGATGAAATTGTATAAAATTTTCAGCCATAAAAAAATAATAAAAAATAATTTTTAGCGTAGAATTCCAGGATTTTATTATCAGTGCATTAGTAAATATGTAATGCAAATGTATTTGTTTTCGAAGAAATGCATTTTTTTATTTTAAAATGGCATCATTGATACTCATAGTGAAAAGACCCGACTAATCAATAATGAAATTTGTTGTTCCAATGAAAGCTGTTCTGGATGGTTCATCCAAACATATCCATCTTTCACTGGGCACGCTGCCCTCTCTGATTGTGTCTGTGATTTAATGTGACCGCTGGTGTCCTGCCTCACCAAGCTTATGTCTTAGTTTTCTCTCCATTCCATTTTCTGGGTCTGAGTTGGATGCAAATGGATAGAGGATTTACTAGGAAATCAAGAGAGAGAGACAAAAAAAAAAAAAGATATGTTGGGATCAAGTGAGTGACAGATGGGCCGAGAGAGAATGAGGTTTACGCAAAGCTGGCAGCTGCTTCAGAGTTCATCACGTTTTTCATTCTGGAGATTGGGTTGTAAGTCATTTGTGTTCGGTCACAGTCTTCAGCTTTTCTTTGCTCTCTTCTTCACACTCGCCTGCACACAGGTGCGGTTCCTCACGCTGGGTTATGATAACAGTAATTTGGATTCTGAGGGAGGGTGTATCACCACACAAATGGCGGAGCAGATGGAGAGTGCGAATAGGGGGAGCTGTTTGTGTTTGATTGCACACTAGGGTTGTGTAATACTTTTCAAACCAAACAGAACGTAGATGTGGCCTGGTTTTGTGCCCAAAGCATGTGGCAGAAATCTGTGATGCTGATGTAGGGAAAGAGGGGTTTAGAACACACACAGATGAGACAAAGACTGAAAGTTATGTAACTGTAGTTATGGTAAGAATCATAATCCTACAGGCTGATTTTTTGGCAGGATTTTTGGAGGAATTTTCAGAGAAATTAATTTTATGTTTGATCCACGTCATGCTTGGGCTTCCTTAAGGCAGACAAGTTGAAGTGTTATACTAAAAACTTATCAAATCTATCAAGTGAGGTTTGACCAGCTATCATCTCAGGCACTTGGTATTTGGTCTTTATAAAACTTTAAATCTCCTTTAATGCTCCATAATCCATATTTTCCAGAGAATCACAGAGCTCTTGGCACTCTTGTACATTCCTGTGCATGAAACGTCTTAGTTGTTTGAAAAATATATGATAAAATCACAAAAAATTAAAAAGTGAGAAGTCAGAGCTGTGGCATAGCAGTTTGTGCACATGCTCCTGACACATGGAGCCATGGTTCTCATGTGGGTAATGTAGGGCTGTCGCGATATCCGTAATATTGTAATACCGTGCTATTGACGAGCCAACCGCAGAGGACTGCAAAAAAACGCAGCAACCGCGATATTTGCATGTTTTCTGTTTTTTGAAAGGTTATGTCCTTCTCGTTTTACACTTCATGCATGTGTACTAAATATTAAATAAGTTAATAATGATAGCATAATGTGTACTATGGTGATTTGTACAGAGGCTCCATAGATTTGCACTAAACAAGCCTAAACAGACAGTGAATGTGAGAGAGATCGACTGAGCGCTTGCGATTACCTGCGTCTGTCCTTCAGGCCGAGACACATACATTCGTGAAAAAAGGTTGTCATGTCCAAGGATAGCGAAATCTCTGCCTTAGCATTGACGCATTTTCGGACAGCTGAGCCTTATAAAGTGGCGCTCAAAGTTAAAATGATTTCAACAGCTTGTTTCATTACATCGCTCTTTGAATTAATCAGGGTTTTTTGAATGTAACAAGACTCAAAGGCAGTCCCTCGCCGCCACCTTGTGGCGCAACAATGTAACTGCATTGACTGACAGCCCGTCTAGAACGCGCAGAGATGAGTAGTTCTGCTTATGCTCGTGAAATATCAGTCAGATTCGAGGATCGGAACTAATTATTATACATATAACAATAGCCCTACGGTCTTATTGTCAGGTTTATGTTCCGTTATGTAGAGCCTTATTTTGACATTCTCTTCTGTTTACTTCACTTCTTGTTTCAACGCTCTATTTAGCTTCGATATTGAAGATGACCTTGTTACACAGATTATATATATGGCGGTAAGACTGCATATCGTGCTATTGAGCCACTGAAAAATACCGCAAGGGAAGTTCCTTAACCGCGACAGCCCTAGGGTAATGTGGGGTTGAGCCTGACCCATCTTGACCCTGTTCACCCAAATAATCTTTTGTTATACTATCTCCACCTAATAAATATGGTAAAAATAAATAAAATAAAAAAACTACAGGAAGATAAATGTCATCACAAAAATTATTTTATGTATGATTTAAGTCAATATATAATGAAAACTGACCATATTGTTGGAGCCGATAGCCTCGTGGGCAGCACGTGTTGTATATTGTGTGTTGTACTTCAACATTTGGCTTTTATGACGCTTTTCCACTGTGTGGAACGACTCGTCTCGGTTCGGTTCAGACACGGCTCGCTTACTTTCGGTTTGCTTTTCCACTGCAGTGTAGTAACGCTTCAAAGTTGGTGGGATTATAGACTGATCGTTATAGTCGCGCCGCCTTTACTGCCGTGGATCCGCTCCTCGTCTACCAACGAGTCTGTACCTCGTCTACTGACCACGATACAGCCATTTCTTTTTTCAAGTTGCATGCTATGGTTGTTTAAAGCAAGTCGTTTAAAAAAAGTTGCATGAACAAATGATACTGCGGTGGCTGAGTATTTAAACCTAGTTTGTTTTTGTCTTGTGTTTCAAATCCAACGACATTGGTAGGGACTATTCTCTCTGACCAATCAGTGATCTGCAGTGTTTACACGTCACATTTAGCATCGGTTCGGCTCGTTTGGAACCTCCACCGAGGTGGTACTATTTAAGCGAGCTGTACCGAGCTGTACCATGCAGTGGAAAAATGCTAAAAAGTGATCCGTACCGAAACGTACCATGCAGTGGAAAAGCGCCATTAGTCCTGGCTCGTGGTATCTTTTTCCCCTCTCTCTCACACATTTCATCCTGTCAGATCTTTATTGTCCTATACAAAAACAGCAAAATACCAGAAAAATACATATTAAACAATTAAATATATAAATTATGCATTTATTACAGGTTTCAGACTTCATTGTGAATGATTAATCAATGCACATTATTCCAAAGGAAATTGTCTATCTTTTATCAAAATGTAATAACTTGCCTCTAAGTAAAATGTGAACGTAGTTTCAAGTTGATTGATCTATGAGCCGTAATGAAGGAACCATGCGGAGCAGGTCACGGCCAGTTTCATTAGCCACAATGACACATTCCCTTGAGGATGGGAAACAGCCAGTCAGTTGAGTCACACACTTCAGCTACGTTTAAACAGCACATCCCATGAAACAGTGCTTGGCTTAACAGGAAGAAACCAGAGAACAAATTGAATCAAATGTTTTTAGTTCAGAACTATTGCAAGCTAGAATGCAAGCTTTTTTGTTTTGTTTTGTTTTAGTTCTTTCCGTTAAATTCGTTAGGATTGGGTTAAATACATTTGGACTGTTATCGTAAATTAGTGTTTTATGTATGAACGAAGAGCTGAAGCCCGATGTAATAGACTAAACCCTTTTCTTAAATATGTTCAATAAATGTATTTCATGTTTCACCCATGCTCTGTCCTTCAGGAGTCGCAACACATCTGGTTCTCCTCGTCCACGTTCCATGAAGAAAAACCACTTTATTAAGAACATGAGGCAGTATGACACCAGGGGCAGCAGGTGTGTTTATTCACTTCTCTTTGTGGGTTTTGGGGTTGTTAATACCAGCCCAGGGTGTGTGTGTGTATGTGTGTGTTTGTGCCTGTCTTTTCCACACTACTCATGTTTTCCCCTCTCTGTGCTTCAAAACAAACAATCTGCCTCTCGTCATCATTATCTTCTTAGTTTGGTAGTGATCCATTACACTTGCTTTATGCTGCGCTTATGTTCGATTCATCATGTGAGGATATCATATCTGACAGTTTGTACACAAATACAGAAGACACTGAAGAGGGGAAGTTATTTTTATAAAGGATTGCAAGGGCAATAATAAATAATTTATAATAAATACTACAATATTGTCAATTTTTACAAAATTATGGTGAGATAACAGGCCACTCAACATAAGGAAAGACTGGATGGGATGTTTGTTGTTCTCTTAAGGAAGTGGTTGTTCTCCGTGAGATCTGGCCTCATTCCATCTGGGAAACGGCAGCTATGTTTACTAAAGTCCCATTATAAACTGCCCCAAATAGACAGCGGTCCTTATTTTCCGCTCGTGTTCCCAGGCTTTGGGTTTTCACACACAAATACGCATGTACCTACTCACATTCACAGGGTCACAGACAGGATTGGGGACGGCCAAAATAAAACCGATAAGATATTTTCCACTGGATGATCACGGATCCAGATAAGCCTGGTGTTCAGTGGCCTCATCGATTGCAGATATGCAGTGTAAAACGGGGGGAGTAAATTCTGTAGACTAATAACTGTTCCCTGTGAGAAACAAAGGGGCACTCTTTCAAAATTCAACATAATATCCAATTATAATGTTACGCTATCTAAAGTCAGAGAGCTGAAATTCAAAATTTGTAATTTAAGGGGTATATCCTTTTTTGGGGGGTTCAATATAGTTGGCATTCTTCAATAAAAACCTGTTCAAAGTTTATAAAACAATCTGAAATGCTGAATCCTCCATTGGGCCACATTCAAATCTTAAGATGTTTTTTTTGTCTTAATGAAGACATTTGTACATATGCTTGTTGAAATCTAATAATTCCAAAGATTGATACCTGAGATATAAATGGAAATCCGTCTTTGAAATCTCTAGAAAATGATTCAGTTAGTTGCCCTGACTCATACTCGCTGTTATTTGTGGTGCCGTTTCTCCACAGTCATGTGACCATTGATGAAGGAAACATCAGAAGAAAAAAAATCCTCTTGGCTGCTGCGGCAGACCCTCAGTTTCATGCTAACTGCCATTTTACCTCTCTTTCACAATTCTATGGTTTTAAAATGCAGTCACATACCCATAGCTAACACAGATACCATCCCACTTCCTGTGTGAAAGAAGCGCGAGAGAGAAGTGTACACTGAGGCTGATGGTGCAGGTGTTCTGGCTCTGTGTTTGTGTCGTGGGGACAAAATGTCCCCATTCTGCAATACCAGAAATCTTTGTCCTTGTGGGGACATTTGTATGTGTGTGTGTGTGTGTGTGTGCGTGCGTTGATGAGGCAGAAGTTTATTTTAAAGACTGTCATTTGACACCTCTGGTGTCACAGGTGTTTGTTCCTGATCTCAATGTACTGAGAGATTAGGTCTAGTGTTTCAATTATGTTGTGAAGCATTGGCCTGTGTGTGTGTGGATAAAAAGTGTGTAATGTTAACTGGTTTGTGTTCACCACTGCAGGATCGTGCTTATCTGTGCCAAAAGGTCTTTGTGTGCTGCCTTCTCTGTGCTGCCGTATGGAGAGAGCTTCCACATCAGGTACTCAATCGCACACATTAAAAATACTTTTTTAAAACTAGAGTAGGCAATTTGAGAGAGGCTGATTTAGCTTTGACAGCATGAGATCCCACCCTCCCTTCAGAGCGTCTCCAAAGCCTCGCCTCCTCCGAAACGCACAGCCAGAGCAGAGTCTGCAAAGCGTCAGGAGAGAAGGGGTTAAATTACAGCACCTCATGTCTCAAAGCATATAACATTACAATAAAAATGTATGTAAACAACTTACTTGTAACACCTGACTGCTGCAGATTCATTTCTGCGTTGATAGTGTTGCCTTAGAAATGCATAAATCCGTAAAGAAAGTCAGGGGTTGCCGTCACTTCATTATGGTAATTAGGACATGGCGTGAATGCAGCATAAGCTTGTTGTTTTGGTTCAGGAGGAACTGTGCCTGATGACTATCTGTGTACAACTCTGCATGGCCTTACGGAACTTGCCGATGATGTCGAGCAGGGTGGGCGGGGGTATGCTAATACATATGTTGACAGGCAGGACATCCTATCATTACATTCGGACCAAATGCAATTTTTTGGTTCTGAGACTTCCATAATAGATATATGTATATATTTTTTTTATATTTAGACCACATCTGTTATTGATTGCTCTCAGGATGAGAAGAGAGTTTCAACCAGTATAACAAAAAGTGTTTATGAAAAACATTGCCTGCCCTAGCTTTAAATCAAAGGTCAGATTTAGTTATATAGTGTGGTGATAAGTTGGGTAGAGTCACTCAATCACGCTTCACATAAAATTGTAAACAAGGCATTGAATCTCTCTTGCAAATTAGCCGTCCTGATGATTTCTGATCTGATATTTGAATAGAACTTTGCCACAGATTAGTAACAAAGTACAAACTATTCCTTGCACAAGTCGACTGGCTACCGGGAGAGGTTCTGGTCTGTCCCTCGTGTATGGTTTGATCTAAACTAATTTTTTATGTAATCAAACTAATCTAATCATGCTGATGCATCTAATATCCCACTAAAACATTTAATATTACTTTCTTCTCGTCCAACTCAAAATGATCCGGGAACTGTTTGTGATGTGTAGATATGGCGAGACTTAAAGGGTCAGTTCACTTTAAAATGAAAGTTAGCCCAAGCTTTACTCACCCTCAAACCATGCTAGATGTATATGACTTTCTTCTTTCTGACGAACACAATCTGAGAAATATAAAAAAATACCCTGACACATCCAAGCTTTATAATGGCTGTGAACGGAGTATGAAGCTGAAGAAAGTGCATCTATCCATCATAAACGTGTACTCCGCACGGCTCTAGGGGGATAATAAAGGCCTTCTGAAGCGAAGCGATGCGTTTGTGTAAGAAAAATATCCATATTTAACAAGTTATAAAGTAAAATATCTAGCTTCCGCCAAACTGAATGCAACATCAGTTACGCTTTTTTGTTAGTTGAATACGGAAGGTGGTCTTGCGGAAGCTAGATATTTTACTTTATAACTTAAATATGGATATTTTTTTACACAAACACATCGCTTCACTTCAGATGGCCTTTATTAACCCCCCGGAGCCGTGTGGAGTACATTTATGATGGATGGATGCACTTTCTTCAGCTTCATACTCGTTCCCGTTCATTCCCATTGTAAAGCTCGGATGCGTCAGGATATTTATTAATATAACTCTGATTGTGTTCGTCAGAAAGAAGAAAGGGTGAGTAAAGCTTGGGGTAATTTTCCTTTTAAAGTGAACTAATCCTAATTTAATGAATGTTTATTCATATAACTTTGTATAGAGTCAGCATGAAAAGAAAACAGATTAATCTATTATAGATCTAATTTGAAAGATTTTTCTGTGCATATTTAATTTCATTAATTTTAATGTTTAATCAAATGTTCATAACTAAACCTCCAATTGAAAACCACAGACTTCTCTCTGCTTCATATGCAGGACTTCTCTAATCATTTAGTCCGCTTAAACCCTGTCCCTACCCCTGCCGCAGGGTTTTACCAAAAATATTGTTTTTGCTTAGTATATTTGTTAGTTATTTAGTTAGCAGCAATTATTCACTGTTGATTGACAGGTTTGAAATTTCTATACTAAAATATACTAATAAATTAAAAGAATCATAGATGGAATCATTAAGGATGCAGAATTCTTCATTGGAAATTTTTTTTAATCAAAACCAGAATCGTTCCTTGTGATTCCCATTCGCCTTCACTTCCGTGACACTTGTCCTTGCATGATTTTTAAATAGACAGATAAACATAAAGAGATATTTTGAGTTGGATGTGCAGTCAGTTGGGTTCCTCTGCTCTCCTCTGGGGATTCATATCCAGGGTGAGATTCAGGGCAAATGGGACAGGAAGGAATTTTTCCCACATCCTTGAGCTGGGCCTGGCATGACACGACCGAGAACACCCTCTCCTTTCCCACCATCTCCATTACAGTTCCAGAAAATCTTGAATAGAAAAAATGAACCTTGTGAAACTTTCTCTTATCCGCGGAAGTCTTGCTCAACTCGTAGTGGAATTATCTTTTACATTTCCAGTCTCCAGTGTATTTTTCCAGCTGATAATGTAACGATAAACCTATGAAAATGGTTTACAGAAGCATATCGCTCCATTGTAACAACTTGTCACAGTGTGACCGTCCTTTGTCAGCGTCTCACCCGTCAAAGTTTAATGAGTGTGTATTTGACATGAAGCTGCCCAAAGTTAGCTACATTTTCCTTAAAATAAAAGCGCACATTTACCTTTTATGGGGAGTATTTTAACTTAAAGGGTTAGTTCATCCAAAAATGAAAATTCAGTCATTAATTACTCACCCTCATGTCGTTCCACACCCGTAAGACCTTCGTTCATCTTCAGAACACAATTTAAGATATTTTTGATGAAATCCGATGGCTCAGTGAGGCCTCCATTGACAGCAAGATAATTAACACTTTCAGATGCACAAAAAGCTACTAAAGACATATTTAAAACAGATCATGTGACTACAATGGTTCAACCTTAATGTTATGACGCGACGAGAATACTTTCAAAATAGAGTAAATCACCTTTTGAAAATAATTTGACCCTTCAAATAAAGGTTGTGTCAATTACATAATATTTGCAAAGCTTTCTCACACTAAAACCAGTCATAATTAGTTTTACATGATCATTGCATGATTTCTCCGACCCTTGGAATTGAACAGGTCTGCGTTTCCCAAAAGCATCGTATAGAATCACCGCCACCAGTGATCACTAATGGTTTTTGCTGCTGTACCTTTAAGACTTCAATATGTAAATCACATCTGTTATGATTAGCTAGCCTAGAAATGATGTAATATTTGCTCTTAATCAGGGTTTCCCAAACTGGAGTTTGTGAGTTTATTGAAAAGCTAATAATTAATTAAATAATAAAAATGTGAAATTCAAAATAAAGCACTTCCTAAAAATTTTATATTTTATTTGTTTACCCTCATGTCATGTGACTATTATCCCACATTAGTACAGTAAATCCCTGTTCTTAATTATTGATTTAATCTGTGAAAAACAAGCATCTGTCTTTGTCTCAGTGACCCTCTTCTGGACGCTCAGCGGCGGAGACACTCATCCGGAGGAATATCCACCACCCTGGAGATGCTTCCCGGGCTGGAGGGGGTGGAGCTGGGCATGTACGGCAGGGTAAGAGCTTGTCATTCTATCCCTGCAACTGTCAATCAGTCAGTCAGGGAATGTCACAGGGCATTGTGCTCAGTGTACCATTCGACCTGCTTAGAAATGACAGGTTTATATCCTCTCATTTGATGCACCCTGGAGGTTAAGAGGGCTGTCAGGATGTTTCAGGCTGACAGACTGCTTGTTATGATCTTATATGTTGTGCAGACGGTGTCATACGCTCAGTTCCTGTACCCCACTAACGCTCTGGACCGCCACAAGCCCTCACTGGATCTCACTCTACCCCTGCCCTATTCCAGAAACAGCATCCCACGCAGTTTTCCTCCCTCTCGCCTCAACAGCACCGTCGGTCTGGACCTGGGTATGTCACACACACACTCATACACACAAACTACTACACTTAGACTTGTGAGAACCTCCTATAGACATCTGTTGCTGCGGACTAAACCTAACCCTACCCATTACATACATATCTTGGCTTTATTTGGTATTACTTGACCAATTTAGAAACCTTTGTTCTTTTTATTTGTGACCCTGGACCACAAAACCAGTCATAAGTCGCACGGGTATATTTGTAAAAGTGAAGTGAGTGAAGTGACATGTGGCCAAGTATGGTGACCCATACTCGGAATTTGTGCTCTGCATTTAACCCATCCAAGTGCACACACACAGCAGTGAACACACACACCGTGAACACACACCCGGAGCAGTGGGCAGCCATTGCTGCGGCGCCCGGGGAATAGTAGCAATAGCCAACAATACACTGTATGGGTCAAAATTAGCGATTTTTCTTTTAGGCCAAAAATCATTAGGATATTAAGTAAAGATCATGTTTCATGAAGGTATTTTGTAAATTTCCTACCGTATATATATATATACATATATATATTTAAAAAAATATTTTTTTGAGGGGATATGCATTGCTAAGGACTTCATTTGGACAACTTTAAATGTGATTTTCTCTATATTTAGATTTTTTTGCACCCTCAGAGTCCAGATTTTCAAATAGTTGTATCTCGACCAAATATTGTCTTATCCTAACAAGCCATACATCAATGAAAGCTTATTTATTCAGCTTTCAGATTATGTATAAATCTCAATTTAAAAAATTGACCCTTATGATTGGCGTTGTGGTCCAGGGTCACATTTTCGTAATAGTGTATATATAAGAAGTTAATATTTTTATTCATCAATGATGCACTAAATTGATCAAAAGTGACATTTGCAATGTTATAAAAGATTTCTATTTCAAATAAATACTGTTCTTTTAAACTTTCTATTCATAAAAGCAGCTTGAAACAAATCTACTAAGGTTTAATAATCAGAAAGAAAAATGTTTCTTGAGCAGCAAATCAGCATATTAGAATGATTTCTGAAGGATCATGTGACACTGAAGACTGGAGTAATGATGCTGAAAATCATAGAGTTCTTGCAGAAACACAAATTCTACTGAGCCCATAATATAATATATTAGTAGGAACAAATTATAGACGTGGCCATGATTTAGTAAAATGAGGAAACTAATTATTATATCATGCGCATGATTTACTTAAAACAAGGGAACAAATTCCAATCTCAATTCAGTTCAATTCGATAACAATTCATATATCAAGTAGCTATGGACATTGAATGGCTTTCCAGAGGTAAATGTCACATGAATGTAATGTTAAGCTGTTTTATTGATGTCTTTTCGCGGTTGAAATACTGATTGAGCAATTACATGAGACATGAAACATTTCGGTAAGTTCTACTATATCTTTCAACAAACCTTCTGATGTTTATTCATAATATTTGGTCCTCACACATGTAGCAAAATTACACACACTTTTTCTGCTCAGTTCTGTAACCACTTACATCTCAGCCACACTGAAATCTGACAACATCTGTAACTCTTTTCTGTAGTGGATTCCTTTGCAAATGACCTTTTTTGACTTTGTTAGAGAGATAGAGAGACTGTGTGTGTGTGTCATAATACCTAAAAGCATTTCAACACTAATTCTGGACTGTGGACGTGGTGAAATTCTCTTTCATGCATGTCTAAATGGTGACATGAAATCACACAAGCATGCTACATACATACACACACACTCAGAAAACAAACACACACTTGCACAAAGAAGTGTGTAGTAACTGACGGGAGCTTAATAAAGGTTTTAATGGTATATTATTCACAGAGTGGGTAGGGACATTTCAATCAACTAGGTAGGCATAGTTATTATCACAGTATTTCAGGCACAGATGTATGTGAGTGTGTGTGTGTGTGTGTGTCATAATTACTAATGCTGCTATTCCTGCATTCTAATACTTAGTGAGTGTGTGAGTCATCAACTCCACTCGTTCGGCTCTCTGTATTCTTGTACCTTATTTCACAAGCCTGCGTTAGCAACACTTGTGTCAGTACGAGTGCTGTTTATGTGTGTCATTTTAAAGGGATAGTTCCCCCCAAAATGAAAATTCTGCCATCATTACTCACCCTGACAGATGTTTCATTTTTGGGTGAATTATGTCTTTAATATAGCTCCGTTCAGTCAGTGCAGAAAGATGCATCATCATCTCAAAAACATGTAAACATGTGACATTCAGTAACTGTAAGTTATTTTTGGTTTGAATGGCTCATTTGACAGCTATGTTTTTGTGTGTGTTTGTTTTTTCAGGCATTGAAGACACTGAATATGACCCTAATATGCTCAGTGACCCCCAGTGGCCATGTGGAAAACACAAAAGAGTGCTCATCTTTGCCTCATACATGGTGAGATGGAGATATAAATATATTTACACACTATAATATATTATAATATTTTATAATGTTATATATCAGTTAAAACACTGTAATTTTTTCCCCTTTTTTAATTTGCATAAATTAATGGTAGTACAACGAATACAACCATGATGCATACATATTTTGCTCATTTACGAAATATGATTATTTATTTTCCTCACAGTTAAGAGTAATTGTCATAAAAATAATGATACGTTGCAGATTTTGTTTATATTTCTTTGATTTGTTTTTTGTTTTTTAGTTGAATATGAGCTGGACTTGTTCTCTGAGAATCATCTTCCTATGACACAACTGTTCAGCCATTTAGCTTTCCACAGATGTATGTTTGTGTTTTGAGAAATTGAATGCAGCCCAATTTGGTCTTGTTTCTTATTTTTGGACATTAATTTACCAATCAAACACATATATATGGATGAATGGCCATCTGTGTGATTTAAGCGTCTGTGCTCAAAGCAGGGTGGTCTGACCTACAGACAGGATAAACATAACTTATCCAGCTGACGTCATTACTGACCACTGGAATATACTGTTTATACACTGTAATTCTTTGAAATGTTTTATTATTATTATTATTATGGCTGAATATCTTGCTAATATGTAAATTCTCAGTATTTCACTTTCTTTCACACACTGTGGTTCTCTCACAGACGACAGTAATAGAGTACGTCAAACCGTCAGATCTGAAGAAGGACATGAATGAGACTTTTAAAGAAAAATTCCCCCACATCAAACTCACACTGAGCAAAATCAGAAGGTACACACTAATTTTAACTCTTATTTCAATAACTGTTTACATGCACAGGAATATTCCTATGTGCATCAGAATATGGTCATATTGTTGTATGCGATTCAACAATATCTAGTGATGGGCGATTTCAAAACACTGCTTCATGAAGCTTTACGAATCTTTTGTTTCGAATCAGTGGTTCGGAGTGCGTATTAAACTGCCAAAATAACGTGATTTCAGTAAACGAGGCTTCGTTACGTCATAAGTGTTTCAAAATTTCAATGGTTCACCACTGGGGGGCGTGACTTTGGCAGTTTGATACACGCTCTGAACCACTGATTCGAAACAAAAGATTCGTAAAGCTTCATGAAGCAGTGTTTTGAAATCGCCCATCACTAGATATTGTTAAATAAAGTCGTTATTTTGTTTTTTTGGCACACAAAAAGTATTCTCGTCGCTTCATAACATTAAGGTTGAACCACTGTAGTCACATGAACTGTTTTAAATATGTCTTTAGTAGCTTTCTGGGCATTGAAAGTGTTAATTATCTTGCTGGCAATGGATGCCTCACTGAGCCATCGGATTTTATCAAAAATATCTTAATTTGCGTTTGTGTAATTAACAACAGAATCTTCATTTTTGGGTGAACTATCCCTTTAAGTGTGTTAAGAAATTTAGGTTCTGTTTACACTTGGTATTAAGATGCGTTTTGGTCAATCGAATCACAAGTAGATGAGGGAGACACATTCCCGTCTCTTTTGTCCACTTTCAACCACTTCTGTCCTGATTTCTTTGAGAGAAGGGTCTATGGGTGGGTAAATATATGGGCCTTTTCAGATCTTTCAATCTAATGGATGAAATAAGCTTGCACAATTTACATATGAATGCAAAAACAGAAAAAGCAGCTTTCAATTCTGCTCTGACAGCCGCAAGACCACACCGAACACGTGTGTGTTAGAAATCAGGAATGGTGGAGAACATTGTGCTTGGTATGATTTTGTCTTCAAACCAAACTTGGGTCTTCAGCTGACAACATTTAAATCCCGTCTGGCTAGCGCGCTTTCCATAATGTTTATGCGTTTGGAGGAGAGAAGGTGGTCTTTAGTGGCTGTTCAAACACATTCGACCACATGAAACTATGAAAGCAATCCGGTCAAATGCGTTTTCGACTATCACTGGAAGTGGTCGAAAGTGTACAAGTTAAAAATATTTTAGACCCCCTTTACAACTGTATTTAGTGCCATCCACTTGTGATTCGATCGACCAAAACGCTTCTTAAAACCAGGTGTAAACAGGGCCATAGTCATGAAAGTGTACTCTCTTTAACTACACTAGAGTGGCCTTTTATTTAATTAAAGGTGGTACAGAGGATCTTTTCGTCGACTGAGTTTTTGAAATGAGCGCATGCGTAAGAACAACCCCCCTCCATCACAGTTCATTTCGAGGGAACGCCTCCCAAAACTCGTGCACGAGTGTTTACCACCGGCATTCGATGTGTTATTAAGCCGGCACACATTTAACGACTAGCTAAAACATTCTAAGACTGTGCTCAACATACAGCGATTGTTTCCTGCTCCTGAAGCAGATTTATATACTTTCACATGGAATTTGAACACCGACTGTAATCGCAGACTGAACGCAACTGGCTCTGACTGGACGCGTTTGAGCGCGATCAGTCATAAGTATCAATTTACATTCATAATCGGCCTTACAATCGTTAAGTGTGTGCGCGACTTAAAGCCGCGCACACACTTAGTGGATTCATTATGTCGGACTCACCGCAGGTAACTCATAATCTGCAGTTGTTACTCCTGTCTCCTGACAAAAACATTGCATGCGGCGCCTGTGGAGTGTGGAAAGTTACTGGAGCGCGCAGCCGCGCGTCTCTCACAAGGAACGTCATGGCAGTGATTGACAAGCCAGAGGGCCAATCGTTTACGCGATGATCGCGTAAACGATTGGCTGATGTTTTTAAGGCCCTACCTCGTGCACAGATGATGTATATTAATAATATTCCTCTCAGTGCACCTAATAAATAGTCTTTTATCAGTTAGTAAAGACAGTTTCAAGTAATATTGCAAAAATGTATAAAACAAAACATCCTCTGTAGCACCTTTAATATAATATTATCTGCAAGTACATTTAAAAAAAAAATTATACTTTGAAGATCTGAAGTACACTACAATTTAGTGGTTCAACGGATCACAAAACTCATGGTTCGGATCATATCACGGTTATTAAGTCACGGATAGGATCATTTTTCGGATCAGCCCACTTTAAGTACTCCGATACCACAGCAGAAACTACTAGCCTAACTAATACATTATTAAAGGCAAGTGAACAGACTGTAAAAAGAACAAATACTGTACACCAATTACAAGCATAGATAAATACAACATAAAGTTACAAATAAAGTATAAGTTCTAACTGTAGTATTAATTTTCATGTACAGAAATGTAATAATTAAATTTAAAATGGCACTGTTCACTGTATAAATTTAACATAGATGAATCTTTGTTAAAGCTTTGTTTTGTTGTTTGGTTTACATGACAACAGCAGGTATTTATAGGTTGCTGTCACTTTAAGACTCCATGCACGCACACATCTGATAGATACACATCCGAAATCTCACCTCGTTCAGTTAAGACATAACCGAATGTGTTTACGAGAATGCTTGCCGAGAGGGGTATTTTGACTGACATAATGCGTGTATGTGTCCATCCAAGAGCATTGAGGACGCGAAAGAGAAATCAATTTGGAGTTTGCGAGCTATCTGAAACGTGCCTCTCTCTGTGTCTGTGCACACCGATAACAGCGTGGCGTGCGATACCGAATTAAATCCTCTTTTGCCTTTTCTAGCGCTGGAATGGTTTTATATCTATTTAATGTGTAAACTAGCAAGACAAAACACGTGCAATTGATAATCTTTCACTCTATCGCGATTAAACTTGCAATTGATCCGCGAATCACACGCGTGCCGAACCGTGGGGCTTGGTCTGTAGGGATCACGGATCAACAACGATCCGTTGAACCACTACTACAATTGCACATTCAATACAATTACAATTCTTTTGCTGTGTATTTGATTTCTTCTCTTTATCTCTCCTAACATCTCTGTCATTCCCTCTCAGTCTGAAGAGAGAAATCCGTTCAGTGGGAGAGGAGTCTTCCTTGCAGCCAGTCACCATAGCCATGGCATTTGTGTACTTTGAGAAGCTGGTCCTACAGGGACGTCTCAACAAGCAGAACAGGAAGCTGGTGGCGGCCGCGTGCCTCCTACTCGCTGCCAAGATCAGCAGCGACCTGAAGAAACAAGAGGTCAAACAACTGATTGACGTGAGTGACGCTTTTGTCACACACACTTTCCAGTCAACACACACGCACTACCGTTCAAAGTTATTTTTTTTAAAATGTTTTTTAAAGAAGTCTCTTATGTTCAACAAGGCTGCATTTATTTGATCAGAAATACAACAAAAAATTGTAATATTGTGAAATATTATTACAGTTTAAAATATGTTTTAAGATGTAATTTATTTCTGTGATCAAAGCTGAATTTTCAGCATCATTACTCCAGTCTTCAGTGTCACATGATCCTTCAGAAATCATTCTGATATGATGATTTGATGCTCAAGAAACATTTATGATTATTTTCAATGTTGAAAACAGTTGTGCTGCTTAATATTTTTGTGGAAACCGTGATGCATTTTTTCAGGATTCTTCGATGAATAGAAAATTCAAAAGAACAGCATATATTTGACATACACTACCGTTCAAAAGTTTGGGGTCACTAAGATTTTTTATTGTTTTAAAAGAAGTATCTTCTGCTCACCAAGCCTGCATTTATTTGATTAAAAATACAAACAAAAACAGTAAAACAGTGAAATATTATTCCAATTTAAAACAGCTGTTTTTTGTGTCAATATACAGTAAAGTGTAATTTATTCCTGTGATCAAAGCTGAATTTTCAGCATCGTTACTCCAGTCTTCAGTGTCACATGATCCTTCAGAAATCATTCTGATATCTGATTTGATGCTCAAGAAACATTCATTATTATTATCAATGTTGAAAACAGTTATTTACATTTTTATTTCATGATGCTGTGATGAATAGAAAGTTCAAAAGAACAGCATTTGTCTGAAATCTAAATCTTTTGTAACATTAAACACGACCGTTCAAAAGTTTGGGGTCAGTAAGAATTTTATTTTTGGGGGATAGAAATAAAATTAATCAATACTTTTATTCATCAAGGATGAGTTAAACTGATCAAAAGTTACAGTAAAGACAATTATAATGTTACAAAATATTCTATTTTAAATAAATGCTGTTCTTTTGAACTTTTTATCCATCGAAGAATTTTGAAAAAAATTTGTACACAACCGTTTTCAACATTGATAATAATAATGAATGTTTCTTGAGCATCAAATCATCATATTAGATTGATTTCTGAAGGATCATGTGACACTGAAGACTGGAGTAATGATGCTGAAAATTCAGCTTTGATCACAGGAATAAATGACACTTTACTGTATATTGACATAGAAAACAGCTGTTTTAAATTGGAATAATATTTCACTGTTTTACTGTTTTTGTTTGTATTTTTAACCAAATAAATGCAGTCTTGGTGAGCAGACGATACTTCTTTTAAAACATTAAAAAATCTTACTGACCCCAAACTTTTGAACGGTAGTGTAGAAATTTAAATAATGTACCATTATGTCTTTACTATCACTGTTGGTCAATTTAAAGCATTAGTTCACTTCAGAAATAACATTTCCTGATAATTTACTCACCCTCATGTCATCCAAGATGTTCATGTCTTTCTTTCTTCAGTCGAAAAGAAATGAAGGTTTTTGAGGAAAACATTCCAGGATTTTTCTCCATATAGTGACTTCACTGGGGTTCAATGTGTTGACGGTCCAAATGTCAGTTTCAGTGCAGCTTCAAAGAGCTCTACATGATCCCAGACGAGGAATAAGAGTCTGATCTAGAGAAACCATCGGACATTTTCTAAACAAAAATAAGTTTATATACTTTTTAACCACAAATGCTCATCTTGCACTACTCTGTGATGCGCCACGCATTACATAATCACGTTGGAAAGCTCACACGTGACATAGGCGGAAGAACCGCGGTAGAGCGAAAAAAGTCCATCTCATTTTCTCCTCCAACTTCAAAATCGTCCGACATCATTGTTTTACCTTTTTTTGTAAAGGCCGTTTGATTGTTTCACTTTGTAAACACTTGATCGATACTTCCGCCTACGTCACGCGTGACCTTTCCAACGTGATTATGTAATGCGTGGCGCATCACAGAGTAGTGCAAGACGAGCATTTGTGGTTAAAATGTATATAAACTTATTTTTTTCAGAAAATGAGCGATGGTTTCTCTAGATAAGACTCTTATTCCTCGTCTGGGATCATGTAGAGCTCTTTGAAGCTGCACTGAAACTGACATTTGGACCGTCAACACATTGAACCCCATTGAAGTCCACTATATAGAGAAAAATCCTGGAACGTTTTCCTTCATTTCTTTTTGACTGAAGAAAGACATGAACATCTTGGATGACATGAGGGAGAGTAAATTATCAGGACATTTTAATTCTGAAGGGAACTAATCCTTTAATGCATCCTAGCAAATAAAAGTATTATTTTCTTTAAAAAAAACTAAAACAAAAAAAAAACTTGCTGACCCTAAACTTTTAAACAGCCTTTAATAGAGTAAAATAATTCATGATAGAGTGCTGTATCGGCCAAGAATTTTCCAATATTTAAAAAAAAATATATATATGCAGATCATGTGCACTATATGTGTCATGGTACAAAATCCACTCACCCTTGTCAAAGTTGTCGACGTTTAATATACACCTATTTGTTTTTTCTCTACCCTCAGAAATTGGAGGAAAGGTTCCGGATCAGCCGTCGGGAGCTGATTGCTTTCGAATTCACCATCTTGGTTGCGCTGGAAATGGCACTTTACCTTCCGGAGAGCAAAGTCATGCCCCACTACCGTAGACTGGTGCAGAAGACCTGACGTGTGTAGAGCAGAGGGCTCAGGGCAGCCATGAACATGCAGATGAGATGCGTAAAGCAGCCGAAAGTGTGCGACTCTGCGTTCCCGTCATTGCAGTTTCAGGTATCAGAGCGAATACACATCAACGCGAAGCTCTAAGAACTGACGTCCCAAATGATGCTTTTTATAGCAATCGGGCCAGCGGCATTTGTTTTCATGGCTGTCTGTTTTTGTGACCACCATGGGAATACAGCTGAGGAAAACAGCAAGGATCTTCTTTTATTGAAAACAGAGGGTTTTTAACTCTCAATCGACAAGGGAAGAGTTTAACTCCTGCTAATTCACTTGTGTGAAATGTACAAGTGTGCATGCATGTTTTTAACATTCCATATGTATTTACCAAAATAACTTTTATTTAATGTAAACTTCTCCTTTTGTATAGAACCACCTACCATTCACTGTAACACTAAAGCACTTTTTTAAACTATACATTTTTTTAATGTAAACCTTATGCAATAATAATAAGAATATAATAATTAGGACAGATTACATAATATATATGCACTTACTTTAGTAGCGTACTCAGAAAGCGTTATTGAGTGACTAAATCTACCTTGGTATTCAAACCTAATATGTTCATTGTGTTTGGGGCTCCGTTTTACTGTGCAGAGTGCTCTATATTAGAGCTGATTTCAAGAAAAGCACATTTTCAGTGCAAGTGTGTTGCTTTTTTTTATAGAATGAAATTATAAATTCCACAGAAGAAAGCTCTGATGATTTTTCTGTGAATTATTCTTTTATGACTTCATCATGGTACTAATATATATATATATATATTGCCATCACAGGAATAAATTATATTTTAAACTATATTCAAACAGAGAACAGTTATTTGAAATTATAATAATATTTTATAATAGTATTGTTTGTTTAATCAATTAAATGCAGCCATGGTGAGAATATATTCTAAATGCACTGTTTATTGATTAACTCTCAATATTTCATTGACAACCATGCAGTATACTGTATCATGAGAATTATCCAAAAAAAAAGAAAAGAAAAAAAGTCTTACTTGTAGTTTTCATTTCTTCCAGCACCCACAATCTATGCAATATTTTTAGATTATTTTTGTCCCATTTACTCACAAAGCATCCCATTCCAAATTCAAACCACCCATTTCTCATCCACCTGATTTATATTTCAGTGCAGACTGTGACACTGTGTGAAAAGGTTGCGTGTTGTGTGTTAGTAGCCGATTTGCTGCTTTGTCCTTTATAGACTGATGTATTTTACATACTGTAGTCTCAATCAATACATCCTTATATGATGTGCTGGTAATGTTGTCTACTATCTTATATTTTCTTATGTATATGTATTTTTGAAATAAGACATTATTTTCCAGAAATGTTTTTTATTTTCTCCTCCTTATCCAGATATTGTGCTAAGCGAGACATTTGCACTTTGCAGCAGCGTGTATGCTATGGCGCCATCTAGAGGAAGCGGTTTACAATCACATGTCAATAGAAAAGTTGTTAGAAAGTGGGTTTTGCTACATAACAAGCATCCCGCTCATTTACTCAGGAGATACGTAAATCACACATACAGTAGTTTGGACAGTTTTCCAGGTTTTGTTACTTTGTTAGAATGTGTGCTGTATTTTGTGACAGAGAGCCCCAGAACAAACTAAGATAGCATGGATATGAAATCTAAAAAAATCACATATACTGTACACACATTCATTTAAAGTGCCTAGGAATTTTTGTAATGAATAGTTTGGTAGTTTGGTGCAATTAAGAAAACCTCTTCATCAGTTTGACAACACATGTGCTGCAAAACTCACTAATTTGCTGGTGGTTTTTTTCTATTTTTCATGTGTTTTCTTCAGTTGTAGCGCGTTGAGCTCTCTTGGCCACCGTACAAAACAGTAATTACACCGACAGAATTTTTTTTTGTCAAGATTTTGACAAAACATCCGTCACTGGACAGATCATATTCTTAGAGACCCAATTTTTGCTCATAAATATTACTGTGTTTTATTTTTGCACAGCATCATCAGGATATTTAATCTGCTCATTATGATAATATTCCAGCTCAGACCGTTTCAACTGTAGCCAATCAATGAGTCGTTCAGTGTTTGATAAGCGTCATATCTCCATTGGATGTTTCAGTTGTGTCGTCGCCTACAGTACCACTGTGGTTGTTTATTTCAAAGGTCAGAGGTGAAGGAGAATGAATCCTCAAGAGAAAAGAAAACAGATAGCATAAAGTGCATTTCCTCTGATCTCTTCCTTGGAGTCAAACAGATTTAGCTAATCTTCTATTTAGAATTATGATAGGAAGGCTGGGAAGGACGCCAGCAGCAGATAAGAGATACGGCTGTATTGTAGTGCTGCTGAAATCATGTGAGTATTTTCCTCCGCTGAGGTAGAGATATAACTTTTCTCACACTGATGTCTTGTAAACTAGACTACAGCCGTCTTTTTATGTGCTTCTTTGCAATGCTTTCTGTTTTTTTTCTGTCTCTCTGATCATACCTGTTTTTTTCTATATGTATTTACAGGTGACATTGTGTATGAAGAATTGTATTTGTCTGTTAATTGTCATAATTGTTAAGTTGTCCTACACTTTCATAAATACATTTTGTAAAATCACTGACAACTTGTGCAAGTGACTTATTTATATTTCTGGACATCTGGATATTGTTAGTAAAGAAAGATCATCATTCTTCTGTTCTTCTTATATCACAAGTACAAGTACTTTTCTTTCCACCATTTACAGATACATAAGATATAGTTACAAAAAAAGTGTGTTGGCAGAATGAATCCATAACCAGATGTTCCTTCACCTAGAACGATAGTCCCTTTATTGGTCATTAAAAATTTATATATTACATATAATTTTTATTATTATTAAATAATTGTGTTTTGATATAAATGCAACTACTCTAAACTCATATATATATATTTCATGGGCGTTTCCTCTGAGGAGGCAAGGGAGGCAGTGCCTCCTTAAAAAATAAAAAAATCAAAATAGGATGAGAAAATAATCCATGTTACATATAAAACAACACAAATATTACAAATTATGACATTAAAAAGAGTGCAATTCATGCATATTTCTAAAGGAACACTGTCCAACAGCGACACCCGCAGGTAAAGTTACACAGAGGAGACATGCCGCCCTTTGCTCTCATAGGAAACCATAAATCATAAGACCCCCGGCGTGATGACTGCGGGGTTTTTTTTTAGTGCAGTCAGCTTGGTGAAATTAAAAATACATCTTCGTGTCTGTGACTGATGATCCAAAATAGCCTAAGAGGACAATCAAAAAGAAAAAAATCAATACACAAATAAAATATATTGTTTAAATTATTATTGCCTTTAGTTATTATTTTGGAATTAATGTAGAAATGCTTAAAACACTAACTTGATGAGATTGACTTGGTTTTGATAAATAGAACATTACAATACAGTAAAATAGAATTGTATTTGGTTTCTTTTTTGAGGAAGATCCATTCAGATCTGCTCTGATGGATAGATCCGTTTATATCCACTCTGACGGACAACAACAACAACAAAAAACTCCCTAAGACTTCCTAGCTCATCCATCCAGATAGCAAAATTCTCTGTTTTTACTGTTATTTCGATTCCCTATGTTCTATTTTTATTATTCTTCTATATGTAAAGCACTTTGAATTACCATTGTGTATGAAATGTGCTATACAAATAAAATTGCCTTGCCTTGCCTTTTTTGATGTAATGTAAAGTAATGTTCATTAAACAAGGAAGATGAGTCAAGGTTAAGATAATGCATAAATTTACATTGATTCATAAATAAATAAAAACAATGTGGCTCAGAACACCACTGCGCACCACTGATATATTTGTCACACTTTAATGTTTGAGATCATCAAACAAATTTAAATATTAATCAAAGATAACACAAGTAAACACAACATGCAGTTTTTAAATGAAGGTTTTTATTATGAAGGGAAAACAAAACCCGAACCCACATGGCCCTGTGTGAAAAAGTGCTTGCCCCCTAAACCTAATAACTGGTTGGGCCACCCTTGGCAGCAACAACTGCAATCAAGCGTTTGCGATAACTTGCAATGAGTCTGTTACAGCGCTGTAAAGGAATTTTAGCCCACTCATCTTTGCAGAATTGTTGTAATTCGGCCACATTGGAGGATTTGAGCATGAACCGCCTTTTTAAGGTCATGCCACAGCATCTCAATAGGATTGAGGTCAGGACTTTGACTAGGCCGCTCCAAAGTCTTCATTTTGTTTTTCTTCAGCCATTCAGAGGTGGACTTGCTGGTGTGTTTTGCATCATTGTCCTGCTGCAGAACCCAAGTTCACTTCAGCTTGAGGTCACGAACAGATGGCCGGATATTGTGTTTCAGGATTTTTTGGTAGACAGCAGAATTCATGGTTCCATTTATCACAGCAAGTCTTCCAGGTCCTGAAGCAGCAAAACAGCCCCAGACCATCACACTACCACCACCACCATATTTTACTGTTGGTATGATGTCCTTTTTCTGAAATGCTGTGTTACTTTTACGACAGACGTAATGGGACACACACCTTCCAAGAAGTTCAACTTTTGTCTTGTCAGTCCACAGAGTATTTTCCCAAAAGTCTTGGGGATCATCAAGATGTTTTCTGGAAAACTGAGACGAGCCTTTATGTTCTTTTTGCTCAGCAGCGGTTTTCGTTTTGGAGCTCTGCCATGCAGGCCATTTCTGCCCCGTCTCTTTCTTATGGTGGAGTCATAAACACTGATCTTAACTGAGGCAAGTGAGGCCTGCAGTTCTTTGGATGTTGTTGTGGGGTCTTTTGTGACCTCTTGGATGAGTCGTCACTGCGCTCTTGGGGTAACTTTGGTCGGCCGGCCACCCCTGGAAAGGTTCACCACTGTTCCATGTTTTCTCCATTTGTGGATAATGGCTCTCACTGTGGTTCGCTGGAGTCCCAAAGCTTTAGAAATGGCTTTATAACCTTTTCCAGACTGATAGATCTCAATTACTTTCTTTCTCGTTTGTTCCTGAATTTCTTTGGATCTCAACATGATGTGTAGCTTTTGAGGATCTTTTGGTCTATTTCACTTTGTCAGGCAGGTCCTATTTAAGAGATTTCTTGATTGCGAACAGGTGTGGCAGTAATCAGGCCTGGGTGTGGCTAGAGAAACTGAACTCAGGTGTGATAAACCACAGTTAAGTTATGTTTTAACAGCAGGGGGCAAGCACTTTTTCACACAGGGCCATGTGGGTTTGGATTTTGTTTTCCCTTCATAATAAAAAACCTTCATTTAAAAACTGCATGTTGTGTTTACTAATGTTATCTTTGATTCATATTTAAATTTGTTTGATGATCTGAAACATTAAAGTGTGACAAACATGCAAAAAAATAAAAGATCAAGCACTTTTTCACACCACTGTAAATGTAAAAATGCTTTAAATTGTGATGAGATTTATACATGGTTTTCATAGTAGTTAATAAATACAAAATAGAAGTGTTTTTGGCTTCTTCTTTTTTTTCTTTTTTTGATGATGTAATGTTTATTTAACCAGGAAAATGTGACCACATTAAGTATAACTGGGACATGAATTTACTTTTGAGTTATAAAAAAAAAAAAAAAAGTGTGAGTTCTGTGCCACCACATTTTAGAACAGCACTGCACTGATATATGTACTTTTTATAATTCCCTATAAATTATTTCATTTGAGCTGATTTGTGCAGTAATACTGTACTAATCAGCTGCCTGACTGTAAATAAACAAACAGCCTTAACCTCTGTTTTAAGTTTGCATAGGCAAAACAATAGATACTGTTTGTCTGACACCAAACCATGACCGTCATTATTCCTGGAAGTAATAGTTTCATAATGGGGATTCCTTTATGTGGGATATCCTCACCACAATGACTAATAGAGATAAACAAAGAGGATCTCCTTTACCCTGAACACAGAGGATTCCCTCATGTTATGTGTCAAGTCTGAACAGAAGAAAATAGAATTGAGATGAATAATAACTATAATGTGACTATAGTGTGGCATCTGAATGAGCTGCTACTCAAATGTACAGATTTTTGCTTATCATGAACAAAAAGAAAGAAAAGAAAATCAGTCTATTTTATTTGAACAAGCTTTATTCACTTCTATAAGAAGAATAAATGAGCAAACAAATAACATTGTAATTGTTCAGATATGCATAGCATGTTATAAAACACAATCAGTTCAGTGAATGGTTTGGCTTTGAGGAACATTTCAGAAATTTTTACATTTATGCATTACTGAAAAGTAAAATAATTTAGAAAATTTTGCTTTAATCAAAATTGCATGCACGCATGATTCACATATTATTCAGCTGAATTTCTCAAGAGGTTTGTTTTCTATGCCTCATATTATTAACACACGTACAGCCTAATGAGACGGAGACTTGTTTCACTTCTAATACATAGAGTTTGTCTAATACGAGTTTGTGATTATAAGTGCTCGGGCAACTCCGTGTGAATAACATCATGACATCTTGCATAATCGGCTGTACAAGCTCACGGTTATCTTTGCACTGTCCACAGTGGGCTTCATGGTATGTATGAGGTCTCCTGTTATCCTCATATTCTGTTTCTCTGTGAAAAGAAAGAGTCATTAGTGATGGAGCACTGTCACAGATCATATTTCTTTATCACCATCATAGCTAAACTGATGTCAGTCCCAAACAAAAAGCTCTTAATGTGTTATTTATTTTTGTCCAAACATTTGAAACAAAGTTCAAAGTATCTTTTTTTAAGTTCCACAGAAGAAACTAGAAAGAAAGAAAGAAAGAAAAAGATTTGGAGTGATTTGAGGGTGAATAAATGATGAACTGCTCCTTTAATACCCAACATCCTTTCATCTTACATTACTACACGCAAGAAAGAGAAATTAATTTAATGCATTGTTTGAATACTTACTTGCATTCCCAAGAAGGATTTGCCTTGTTTGAAATGTTGTTATACTTTTTGCAGAACGTCCATGAAATGTTCACGAGCTTGGTGATGTTATGTACAACTTTGCGCAGGTGATGGGAAGAGCATGGATTACTGCAGTCGGTGCAGGGAACCTCCATATAACCATAAGCTGCCATGACAGCAAAACCAAACACCTGTTTGAAACACAAGCACAAGTTAGTGGACACTCATACACCATATATACTGTATATATCGATTAATCACGATACAATATTATTATTGCGATATATTATATATTATACAATATTATTATTGCGATACTTAAAGACATAATATAGTAAGAGGTTAACAAAAAATTAACTATTGATTAAAATGCTAAATTTGGTATTATATTAGGGGTGGAAATGAATAGGCTTGGACTTGGTGCTGGTAACCCAATAAACAGGACAATGGTGACACCAGAATAAAAATATTCATGATTCTGAACCTAAAAATACAGAAAAAATATGAATATGCCTGAACCCTGTCACTGACTATAGATCCAGTTTTCAACTCTGTAAACTTGAATATTTTTCTCACAAAGTAATTTTCATTTTGGGTGAACTATACACAATACATATTGTCACTATATATATATTCTGATCTCTGAACAGTTGTTATTCATATCATATTTTGCACAGAAAAACAGAACATTTCTAGATTAGATTTACTTACCAACAGAGCAGAGATATTCATTCTGTCACTCAAACTGCAGGTCAAGGTAGGAATATTGCTATGTTGTGCTTCAGAATCACTTTTATACCTTGAACTTGATGATTTCGACTGACGTAATCCACCAACCTCTTTCCTACACTACAAATTTGCATGAAACAAATAGCGGCGGGGCTTGTGCCTGCTGTTTTTCCATAATGATACAGTGACCTGTGCCTATTCAGGTGAGGGAATGGATAAGCTTGATATAGTCTCAGACACAAAGCCCACCGAAGAACAAAGCGCAAATACAATGCTGTGCTAATAAACAGCCAATTTCCTAGTAATATGCATGATAATAAGCAACCAGTTAATAATGAGAATCGGACTCTAAACTAAAGTGTGACCAATCATTGTTTTGTGTTTAATTTGTCTTTATATGAAGATGAACATAATGACAATACCTTTTGTAATATTAAATGGCAATATTGGTGAGAACTATAAATACTTCTTTCCGTATTGTTTCTATTAAATTTACTGCATTTGTGAGTGGAAATGGACAGCATAGGCTACTGTTGACGCTGCATCAGGCATTAATTTTTTGTTTTGTTTTTCAGATGACATATGCAAAACAATACACGTGCCTCCGAGCTATGACTCAAACCATGACGGGCAGTATTGTTTTTATGGAATAGCGTTCCATAGTGGGGATTCCTTTGTATGGGATATCCTTACCACAATGATTAATTAGTTAGAGAATCCCTGGACACAATGACGATCTCCACTTCATCGCCAAGACAGAAATTCCTCACATTATCCGTCACATTTTTCTATTTCACACTTTCACTTTTATTACATAACAATATAACACATTGCAAAATACTCACACATGATTTAGTGTAAATGAAGACTTGAATAATTTGTTATAATGATAATGGAGATGTTACATTCCTTAAAATTGATTATATTTTATAGAGAACTGACTGTTCTTTGGTCTGTTTGACAGATATTAGACTAAATAAGTTGCTTTTAATTTAGACAGTTTTCTTGACTCATTCCTAAAGCAGTACAGAAGTGAGTCAAGTGTCAATTTATTATTGTGAAGAAAATTAAATAATTATATTTTTTCCCAATAAACAAATGATAAGTAACATTTTTGGAATTATCTATTGACAATATAACGTTCAAAAGTTGTTTCAGATGTTTCAGAAAGAAGTCTCTGCATTTACTTGATCAAAAATACAATAAAACAGTAATATTGTGAAATATTATTGCAGTTTAAAATAAATGTTTTTATTATTATTATTATTATTATTATTGTAGTATATTTTAAAGTGTAATTTATTCCTGTGATCAAAGCTGAATTTTCAGCATCATTACTCCAGTCTTCAGTGTCACATGATCTCTCAGTCTTCAGTGTCAC
>RJVU01007682.1:1003-17037 GCA_003731715.1 Anabarilius grahami | reverse complement strand
TTCCGGCGGTCCCTGACCTGCCAAGGCCCCTGACCTGCCATGGCCTGCCAAGGCCCCAGACCCTCCATGGCCGTCCAAGGCTCCTGACCCGCCATGGCAGCCCTCGTCTCCTGACCCGCCATGGCCTGCCGGGGCTCCTGACCCACCATGGCCGTCCAAGGCTCCTGACCCGCCATGGCAGCCCTCGTCTCCTGACCCGCCGTGGCCTGCCGTGGCTCCTGACCCGCCATGGCTCATGGACCCGCCCTGGAGACCTCCACTCCAGTCCACTCCTCTCCCTGCACCTGCATGAGGTCTCCAGGGTGCCCACCCACCGGGAGGGGGGGGGTACTGTCACAGATCCCTTGTCTCCCGGACTCCATTACCCATGATCCTCCTGTCTCCACACCTGCACTCACTTCCCTCGTCATCTCCCCATCATCACTCATCATCTGCACCTGGACTTCCTCATCAGCACTGCCTTTATAATGGACTCACTCCCTTCACTCCTTGTCTGTTCTTATTGTTGTGTAAAGCGTCTGTAGTTATTTCTCTCCTTCGTTGTTAATAAATACCTTTATATGTGGATATCCGAATACGCCTCGTCTCTAATACAACAGCTCACGTAACAGAAATACACCGGGACTCTCATTTTGAAATGTCTACACAATTGCGGGCTGATCCTTCAGATTTTTACAGCCGTCTAAAACATTTTATATAAAGGCCATAAAGTAGACATTGTAATAATTCTTCAACTTGAGTTCATTAGCAATCTCTTGGCACAAATCTGCGCTTTTCATTGATTGAGAATCACTTTGAAGCAGTCTGAAGCGTTGTTACGTGAGCATGTAGAATGTGCAACAGCACCGCCTTGTGACATTGCAACATGCAGCGCTCTTTGTGAAATATCCACCGCATCTCTGCAGTGCATGTGGGAATGTTAGCGAGAGTTAACAGTTCTGACGCACACATAACGAGCAGGTACGAAACACGTTGGGCGAGGGGAGATTTTCCACTAGTTAATCGATCGTGGATGGTTTCATTATCTTTAGGCCTGTATTTTTGAAGTATCAGGTATTTGGCTTTTTCCACCTAAGATTTTGGTTAAGATATCTGAGTTATTGATCTTTAAACTTGTTCTAGGAATGTGCCCTACTCTAACATCTCAGACTAAAAAAAATAAATAAATAGCTACAAGCTTTTTGTTTTTCATTTGCAAAACTTTAGATACTGTTGCGCTGAAATGGCTATCAGCTCTCACCATGACAAACGTGATTCCCAACATGGAGAGAACTGGATCAATGTTGGGATTCCCTTATATGGAAGACAGAGATGATGGAGAAATGCTGCACACAAAGAGAATCTCCTCCACCCTGACCAGAGATCTGGCAACTAAAGATTGGTGGGAAACTGAACAAAGGAACACAGACTGAAAATATCACACTAAAAGTCCATGAAAATGAAACTAACTAAAGAGAACTATGACAGGTACAATTATTGTGTTAATGTTGTATTGCAAAGCACATTTGCTGCTATTGAAGTGGGATATGGGTAAGGTTAGGGACAGGTTTGGTGGTATGGTTAGGTTTAAGGGTGGGTTAAAGGGTAAGGGAAGCGTCAACAGTGTTATTATAGACATAATTACAGAAATTAATTACAGTTGTATTTTAATTTGTAAAACTATGTATGGACACAATAAGTGTCCCAAAACCAAAACAACAAAAAGTCCAGGAGGGTGGAGGAGGAGCAGTGGTGATCGTGGTGATTTTTTTTTGGTTTGGTTTATTTATTTGTCACATGCACAATTATATAATATATAACCAGCAGTGAAATGAGAGCCATCAACCTGTCCATACATACATACATACAATATGACAAAGGGGTAGACAGAACAGGAAGACAGAAAATTTGGAAGAAATACAGCATAACATGAGGAAGGGGAGGAGAAAAAAAATTCAGCCCAGACTATACTCCTGTGGGGAGTACAGTGTGGGAACAGGAAAAAAACACCTCAGCAGCATAAGCACATAATCAAAACAACATAATAAACGACTTTCAACAGGGTAGGGGGAGTGGGGGAATGGAGATAATCCAGCACAGGCAAACAGCCATCCGGTCCTGCAGCTTAAAAGCGCAGGTCAACAGACCCGTTTGCCAGACTGGCGGTACAAAGCGGCGAAGGCGAGGGATTAGGGGTTGGGTTGGTGAATGCATATCAATATATATGTCAGTATGTGTGCGTGTATGTAAAAGTTCTTGTCTGTGTAGGCCTGTAGAGTCGCATCAAATCTAGAGTGCCTCAGTCCGCAGGATTGTTAGAGCGATACACAGCAAGTTGCCATGGAGACAACCTTGATCAGGTCCCAGACATAGTCAACAATCAGCAGGTTGTCTGTGGGATTGGGGGAAGGAACACAAGAGCGTCTCACTGCAGTGCTCTTCCGGGGGGGTTGTTGTTCCAACAGCGGCCTTGGCTGAGGCCAGTAGTGCTGGTTGATGGGAGCCGAAAGCAGATAAGATTGGGATTGTTTGGTCTTGGGGCGAATAGCCGCATTCCAATTTGCACAGCTACTCTCTTAGTCCATTCTGGTCTCCGAATCGGTCAATTTGCCTTTGCAAAGCCGTGAGCTTCTCCATGATGTTATCCATATTGCGGTTAATAGTCCCAGTCCAGTGCTGACCGCTCTGCCCACTGCTTGTTCAATCATGACGGGCAGCCTAGTGAGGTTTTGAACAGCTGTTACCGTTTTCCGATTATCTCGATAAACCAGGGCAAAGGCTAATCCAATCAGCAGAAGACCTGTTATCATGGTTCCGAATAGGTAGATATCTTCGATGTCCTCCACGGAAAGGGCCGCCAGACACACGACCCGCCACCTCTCCCACGCGTCCATCGTGTAGCCAGCTGTGAACGTTCCGGCAGGGCAGTCAGGTTCCCCCGAACCCAAGCTTCTCGTCGAGAAGATGGTATCAATTGCGTTGAGAGACCAGTTGATCAAATCCATGATTTTTTGATGTTTGGAGAGCAGTGCAGAGAGAGTCTCTCAGAGTAAGACAATAGACGAGACGAGAGCAAAGCAGGGAAGGTAAGGGGGAGGAGAGGGAGAAAAAATGCGACCGCCTTTTATGAGAGCCAAAAGAGAAGTCTAGGGGGAGGGACGAAGGTGCAGGCCCATGAAGAGGAAGAGACCTCAACCATGGCCAGGATCGTGAGGCAGTTGCGGACCTGGACCGTGATGCAGTGGAGGGCCTGGGCTGCGGAACACTGGATGAGACAATAGACAATGGAGCAGTGAATGAGACCATGGAGGTTCAGGGGGCCATGCAAGAATCATGCATGTGGCATGGAGCACAGAGAGTTCATGGACAGCCTCTGTGGCCATAGCATGGGGCAGAGAGAGTTATGTCTACAGCCTCTGTAGACATAATAGAGCAGTGCAGATAGTTCAGGAAAAGACAGCCATCTCTGGAGGAGCTGTAGCGGTCGCTGCCACCTCTAGAGGAGCTGTAGCAGTCGCCACCACCTCTGGAGGAGCTGTAGCAGTCACCGCCACCCCTGGAGCAGCTGTAGCGGTCGCCACCGCCTCTGGAGGAGCTGTAGCGGTCGGCGACGCCTCTGGAGGATCTGTAGCGGTCGTCGCCGCCTCTGGAGCACATCCAACTGTGATGTCAGAAGGCAGGCCCATGCCGCCCTGCAGCTGATTCTTAAGATTTTATTGGTCATGTCAATCACAGTACTGATTGCCTACACCAAACGCTGATTCCTAAACCAACCTGTGACTGTAACCAATGAAATTACCTGCAGGGGGGGATTTCTGGTGAAGCGGTTTAGTGGGGAGTTACTAGGTGACGTATGCACAGGCATGGCTTGTATCTGGTATCTTGAATCTGGAGTTGTAGTGGTCGCCGCAGCCGCTGTAGCAGTTGCTACTACCTCAGAGGAAGTCTATGCAGCCCATACACACAGAATAATGGTGGCCACTCCAGGAAGCACCTTAGACAGAGGGATGATTCCAGGAACCACTGGATCGGGACTGGAGACCACTGGCCTGCAACCTGGCATTACTGTATTTGACTTGCTCGTTGCTTGCACCGACCTCAGTTGTGGATTCATCACACCAACAGTCAGTCCCATCCTCCGCAAGACTGATCCAGTGGCTGGTGAGATCCTGTTCGGACCAAGCTCTGCATCTACCGGATAGATTAGATTTCATTTAAACCAGCATGAAAAATGTCCTTTCAGGCTGTCATTAAAAACTCACCAGTTCACAAAGTCCACAGAAGTCCTCAACATAATATTCCATGAGACGATTGCCTTGAAGGAAGCACAGGAAGCAAACTGCCGGTTTCATAGTAAATTTTCAATTATGTAGTCTCAGCCTCAGACGTCACACCCACAGACTGTTGGATAAACATCTGATGCATATGGCACACAAAATTGGAAACACCTCAGGAGTTTAGAAGTCTTAATCTGATTGGTTGAATTCTACAGGATATCCGGGAGATGTGTGTTGCATTCTTTAACAATCCGTGATGCCAAACCCCCTTATTTAAGAAGCAATGAGCGCTTAACAGGATCATCTATATGCAGTTTTTTTGTTTGTTTGTTTGTTTGTTTTTTAAAGTATGTGAAGTATGTAAAGTTTGTGGCATAGACTTTTTAAAATACCTCCAACATTTTACACACCAGTCTGTTATTGTAGGGAGATCAATGTTAAATTTTCACTCCCCTAAACATGATGTGGAACAAAACGAACTGTGATTGGTTGCTTTACATGTCAGTCAGACAGCCACTGGGTGGTCCTTGGCCAATGGAAGCTGCTATAGAGTCCAGACCTTCCTCTGTCAGTTTGAAGGTTTGGCTAAGCTAGACTAGGTATTCTGTAACGGTGCTGACACAGAGCAGACGAGGACGATGATGAACTAGTTTTTTGTAACTAGTGATGTTACATATGACACTGAAGCTTTGAGGCACGTATAGAGCAGGCAGAACAATCTCCAGTAAAGCCTGTATTGGGGCATGTATTGGTTTCACAGAGTCACCTGATCAGGGCCGTCCTTTGGGTGGTACAAACACTTGAGGGGCACCCGGGGCGAATGGACCAAAACCCCCAACCCGGAACGCAATCAGACCGAGGGGACCTTGCTTCTGTTATATCGCACTGGGCCCCGCCCCATGCTTGGGACAGCCCTGCACATGATCAACAACAAATTAAGCCTCACAATCTTGTGAAAGATTCGCTTTGCCTGTTTGGAACCAGATCTTACTTTACAAATCATAAAAGTAATATGAAGAACACAAATCATTTCAAACAAAATAATGTCATATGCAACTCTGATAGTCATGTATGTGTGCATTATTCTTCTATAACATCATATTAAATTATATTATTTCCTACTGCATTTATTGCCACGCTTCAGTGGGTAAATTAATTTATCAGAGGGAGAAATTCAACACGCACACACACAAGTTAGGCTTTTAGTTGTGCACTGAACATTGAAACTCAAAGGAGTGTCTGTTGGCTGCTTCATCCAACAGAGCTTCTTCAAAAAGTTTTTAGCTGCTTTATTTTTTACTAACCAGCAGATGCCGCTGTTTTAAATACTCTAGACGCTTTGAATCTTTTCCCAGAACAATAAGGGGAGCAGCCTCAATGCTTTATGAGGCTTCATTCCCCCATCACTATAATAAACCCAAGTGCAGTTTATTTAATAAGATAAAAATCCAAAGCATGAAATAAGCCATAAACATTAGGGGAGTGACAAGACGGGTATCTCACGAGACGAGACTCGAGATTGAGTTCACGAGGCGAGACAAGATGGCAAAATACATGACTAGAAAAAATAATCTGCAGGTGTATTTGAAATGTTTTAACTAATCATCTTGTAATGAATGTCATTTCAGTTCTACTTTCTGAGTATGAATTATCATATGCAGTAAAAGACAACAATACTCAAGTACTGTAAAAGGTTTTGCCACAAACTCAACTGACTGACTTCTCTTCTGTATGATTTCAGTCTCTTCAGACCTCGGTGTACATGATTTATGAGCTTCTACAATTTTTGACCTCCTAACTGAACTCCTTTCCACAAACTGATCATAGAAATAAAAACAGTATAAATGAAAATGTTAACACTTTACAATAAGGTCTCATTTATTAACATTAATGTATTTAACCAACATCAACTAACAATGAGCAATATATTTGCTACAGTATTTATTAATCTTTGTTTATGTTAGTTAATAAAAATAGTCATTCATTGTTAGTTCATGACAGTTCACAGTGCATTAACTAATGTTAACAAACGAAACCTTACTGTTTGTGCTTAATAAGATTAAGAGAAAACTGTTATTCATTTTTATGGTAACACTTTACAATAAGTGCAACCATAATCACACTCTCTCAATATTCAAAGTGAAAATAAGACCAAATTTTTCTTTGATACAGAGCTGAGAGATGGTTACAACTACACTGCCCAGCCTAAAATAGCTTTCATATTGAGAGATATTTGTATTCATCAGGGAGCCGCTTTCAAAATGCGGGGTATTGAAATCGCGTTTGAATGCGCGCTCGCGTTTACTTTCACTTTCGTGATAGCGTGTACTCTGTAAATATGGAGCGGCAGCGACCGTTATCCAACTGAATTAAATGTTTTTTATTTAAATACAAAGCAAAACGACAGTGGAGGCGTAATGTAAACGTAGCGGTGGCATAATCTTTCCTAATCATCCTAACCACTCTGTCATGGCAACATCACGAGACTGCTTTTCGCCTCGACGAGAAATCTCGTCACATTTTAGTCTCGCGAGATCTCTAATAAACATGAACATAAACTTGACTATAAACTATGACCGGACACATGAAATTTAAGACAGCAACATACTTCAATACCCAACAAAGTAACAAGGCAAACATGAGGGCTTATGCTGCATTCACGCCATGTCGTAATTACCATAGTCTCGAGATGACAACACATGAGGTTCTATTCAGAGCGGTTCACATCCTCGGACTGGGAATAATGCGTTTCTATGGCAACACTATCAACGCCTAAATGAATATGCAGCAGTCAAGTGGTACAGTGGTCACATGGTACAAATAGGAGCTCTCAGAAAATTCCCATCTTACAAACTGTAATTACAAGCTCTAAAAGGACATGAACACTTTTTACAATTTGAAATCTCGTAATTACGGTAATTTCAACATGGCGTGAACACAACTTTAAATACACAGACATGGGGAAACACATGACAACAACAACCAATGACAAACTGAAACTGATGAACATGAACCAATGAAAAAACAGAACAAGATTACAAGATAAAAAGACATTAGCCTTGTTCGACTTCATGCAGCGCTGAACAGACCGTTTGCGGCTGAGTTGAAGCAGTGCATGCCGGTTAGAAATTTTGTCCGACTTGAAACAGCGTCGACACCATGTGACTGTGAGGTATGGCTTCAAAGTACCGCGGGATCGTTGTCACCGCATGACAACGATCACATGTTTAGTGTTTTTTTTTAAAACTTCAGTTCCACTAATGCTCACAAATCTGTATTTTTAACACAGTTAAAGCTCTTTTCATGTAGTAGCAATGTTATATTGTGTCATGTTTATCCAAATAAAACTGATAAAAAACGTAGACCCCACTACATTGGTATTTAAATAATATATGCTTATGTTGAACTTTATTCTTGTACAAACAGACGCTGTAAGCAGTACATAAAGTATCAAATGAAAATGTCTCTGAAACATCTGTGTATTAGTCAAATATTGCATTTATTTCACATCAGCTGTGATAAAGTATACAAACGCAGCACGAGCGTCACTGCGGGAAGCAGAAAGTGTCCGACTTCACGTCTCCGTTTTCAGCACCTCCCCGATTGCATGTGGCTACTTTCGCTGATCGGTTGCATCCAGCCGCAGCCGATGTCAAGCACACCTAATGTACCAACGAGGACATGACACATAAGACAAAGAAACCAATCAGGAGGACATGACACCTGAACTAAAGGGTCCAAAAGACAAGGCCTGCGTCCAAAATCACATACTTTCTTGAGTAGGTACTTATTTGGAATAAGTTGCCTACTATATAGTAGAAAAGTAAGCAATTTCGGATGCGGCCAAGAACTCATGAGAGGCTAGGAATCACAAAATAAAAGACATTAAAACATAAACTTAAAACAAAACTACAGAACAGACACAAAACCATCACTTTCAATGCCTGTTTATATGAAGATGTTAGAGGTTTGATGGTCGATTGGACAGATTTTCTTTTTGAAATGTATTTAAAATATTGTATTGAGTTGTTCATTAATAAAAAATATGGATTCAAATGTGAATATTTAAAAATCAAGGGTGAGATTTTGTACAGTTAGATTTGCATGTGGTTTACTCACTTTGTTTTTCTAAGGCAAAGTATGCAAAGCAGGGCTTGATTTTCCTCTGACCGTATTTACTGCAGATGGTTCATTCCACTGCCTGAATAATATTCTATTTATTGCAATAACAAGCTGGTGGGATTTCCTTCTTTGTGGAATCTAATTATCACACCAAGTATAAAGATACAATTGTTAGTTTTGATGAACGTAAACCAAAAATCTTTAAATATTCATCACCAGTTAGATATTTCATTATGGTTTTGACTGTTATTTTTCTACAAGGAAGGCACCCTTAAAATGTCAGTATTATCTAACATTTGTCATTTATCTGTTTTATCTATCTGATTATTACATAAATAGTCATGGCTTTGCGTATAATGTCTTATGGGAAACAGAATAATCAAAAAGACATAGCAACATCATAATATTGATGGGTCTGTGGGAGGATAAGCAGAAATGTTGCCCACGACTGACCTTTCTCATCTATCAACACATTGAGTGAACGCCTGAAACAGATGACATTGTTTACTTTTTTTTTAAGCTTCTTTGTTTATGATTGTGATTGTCACATTGCCTTGTGCCAGTATAGCAGAATGAATATGAGAGGCAGCTCTCTAAATCCATTATGGAAACTAGAAAGCAGGGAGTCCATCCACTGGAGCCTCTAACATATGCACATTTTTTTTTTGAAACACGTCAGTGGATCACGTCATCTGTTGATGGGTCTGCTCACGGTGAATATAAATGCAGCTCAGGAACCAAAATAGATAAGCTAATTACTGGACTGTGGGAAGAAATAAAAGCTCACTAGATTTATCAACTCTTTTGTGTCTTTCTGGTTTGAAAAAAAAAATGCATTAAAAAGTATAAAATAAAATTTTATGCTCTAAATGTAACTTTGTACAGAACTTAGTTTGAAATGAACTAAGACATTATTATTTAGGTTGAGTATTTATATGAACTATATTGATAGGGAACATTATTTCCTAAAGTATAGACAAGAAGTTGAACTGCTTTTATTTACATGTTTATTTATAAATTCATAACAATTTAATGTAGATGTGCATTCATTCCCATTGTGTATGTTTATTATGCACTGTCTATATCACATCATTGTCGAATATTGAAGGTCTTTTATACTCAAACACAACTTGTATATTAATTGCATTAGCATTTTCAGATTTTTTTTTCTGCTTTGGTTTCCAGTTGATGTTGCTGTTGACGGGACTATCCGGCACAGTCCATAACCAATGCTCCACGTGCAACTGCACAGCAGCAGAATTTCAGTGTTGCAGAAAATCTCAAAATCCCCATTTTATATGATGATATCAGCAAAACTTCTCTGTCTCCATGGACATATAAGTAAGTAGAGTTCCCTTACATTGTCCTTCTATCAATGCATGGATTGAAATGTGTGTATCTGATGAATTGTCTTCTTTTCCAGTTGCACTATGGCATCTTTAAAAGGCATCTTTGTAGCAACGGCACTTTACAGACTCTCTAAAGAGGATTATACATTGATTGTTTTGTGCACATGTATTAATTAACAATTTCGATATATATATATATATATAAAGAAGTGTTAAGCATGACAACAACTTCCTTTATGTGTGAATTGCATTATATAGTGTTATACCTATGCCTATATCACATATGTTGTGACATTAAACAAAAACAGATATATTTTAACTGTGCATGTACAGAGCAACTGGAATTTGTAAATATAAAGGAAACTAAATCAATTGTAATTAAACTATTTTTCTTGAATTTTCAATTTTCTACTGGTGGCCCTCCAACAATGATCTAACAAGATGAATGATTTAACATCAGGACAAGAAAAGATTTATTTCCAAACATATAAACTCTTCAGTTATTAAAAACAACTATATTCTTCACAATACACTAAAATTATTTAAACATTCATTTGAAAGGGAGTTCAGAGATGGTCATATTGATAATATGCTCATTACTGAGGTGTTATTTTTATTTTTAGTGTACTTTTACAAGGATCACTGAACTAGAGACTGTAAAAAAGAATATAATTTAAATAAGCAAATATTGATTGCTGTTTTTACAAGACCCCATTGATTTTGTGCAACAATCACCCACCTCCCATACATTTGCATATGTTTTTTATCTTTCCCATAATGTCACCATATAACATGTGCTTTCTTTTTCTCCATGTGCAGCGAGTGACATTTACACATAAAGCGGAAGGAAAACAAAGAGTAAATACAATGCTGTGCTGAAAGTAATGATGCTCTATTAAGACATTATCATTTAAGGTATATAAAGTCAGTACTGACATTTAAAGCTGCATACACAGGAATGAATGAGAGGAATTCCCTTTCTCTCATTGTACTGTAGCGCTGATGGTCTGTCAGTGCCCTCAAGCATCTTCCACAGACTCTCATAATGGTATTTTGCCGCAAGCCGACATCTATTGTTTAGCATATGGCGCATGAGAAAAAACAACAAGAAAACAGAGCAGGTGCGAAATAGTTATTTTAATATATTCCTCCAATAAAGAATGGAGGTGGTTGTATCCGTGGGTTTGTTTTGTATTAAAATTAAATTACAGCTAATTTTTTGTTAAATTTTATAGAACGTAGGCTGCATTTCAACTAATGAACAGCTTGTGACAGGGATGTCTGCACATGACCTGCAATAAACTCTGGTATAAAATGAAGATACATATTATTCTATCTTTTAATATCTTTTAATATCTTAATGCTTCCACCCACACTTTGAGATTCCTGTATTTACTTCTTTTCAAAGGGTTAGTTCACCCAAAAATGAAAATTCTGTCATTAATTACTCACCCTAATTTCGTTCCACACCCGTTGTCACAGTCACCAGCCCCGTCACTCTATCTACACTACATTTCCCAGCATCCCTCCTGTTCCACACCTGCACTCAATCAGCCATTACCTAACACACATGCACACGCCTCAATCACCTGCACCTGCAAGCCCTCACCCTCGTTACCACTCATTAGCACTCCTGATAAATACACTCACCATCCTCACCACAGTGGGCTGGTCTCATCTATGACAAGTGCTCCAGACACTATACCTAAATAGTCACCTGAGTGATACCTGTGTATCTGTCTACCATCAGCTGTTCCCCATTGTCATCTTCCTGGATCCTCTGTTCATCAGTTCTCATCACCTACTCCAGAAACACTGTGTCACTATCAACTAAGTCTTCAAGAAACTGTCAACTATTCATATCCTTACCTGTTGCATTCCCGCTCTGTTCTCCCCTAACCTAATAATAACGACTCACTGTTTGCACTTACCTTGTCTGTCCTCTTCTGTGTATGTGACCCCCGTAAGACCTTCGTTCATCTTCGGAACACAAATTAAGATATTTTTGATGAAATCCGAGAGCTTTCTGATTCCCATAGACATGCAATTTAATTACCACTTTCAAGGCCCAAGGCTTTCTCTTACGGAAGAGGATTAGGGCCAAGCAATAATAAAAAAATAAAACCATCTCGAGATTAAAGTTGTTAAATTAAGAGAAAAAACTAGTTAAATTACGAGAAAAAAGTCGAGATAAAATGTTGAGAATAAAGTCATTAAATTACGAGAAAAAAGTCGTTAAATTACAAGAACAAATTCGTTAAATTATGAGAAAAATTTCGTAAAATTTCAAGAAAAAAGTCGCGATAAAATGTTGAGAATAAAGTCATAAAATTACGAGAAAAGTCGTTAAATTATGAGAACAAATTCGTTAAATTATGAAATTTTTCTCATAATTTAACGAATTTGTTCTCATAATTTAACGACTTTTTTTCTCATAATTTGAGTTTATTCTCAACATTTTATCTCGACTTTTTTCTCGAAATTGAACGAGTTTTTTTTCTCGTAATTTAATGAGTTTATTCTCAACATTTTATCTCGACTTTTTTCTCGAAATTGAACGAGTTTTTTTTCTCGTAATTTAATGAATTTATTCTCAACATTTTATCTCGACTTTTGTCTCGAAATTTAACGACATTTTTCTCATAATTTAACAAATTTGTTCTCGTAATTTAATGACTTTATTCTCAACATTTTATCTCGACTTTTTTCTCGAAATTTAACGAGTTTTTTCTCGTAATTTATTCTCAACATTTTATTTAGACTTTTTTCTCGAAATTTAACGAGTTTATTCTCGTAATTTAATGACTTTATTCTCGAGATGGTTTTACTTTTTTATTATTGCTTGGCCCTAATCCTCCTCCGTATTCTCTTTTATATTTGGTTTTCTTTTTTGTTTTCCTTATTCATCTTATGTTTTCTGTGAAAACTTACCACGATCTGTATTAACAAATAACGTGTCCATGGCAACAGTAGAATTATATAATGGCAAAAGAGTTTCACGACAGTAATCCAGGTTAACAGTTGAATACTTTAAGAGATTATATGTAACACCCTCAAGTCATTCCCTTAGTTAAGGGGAAATCACACGGAAAAAACTTTTACGTGAATAATTTTTGTATTTTGTTAAAAAATTAAATTTAACAGCGTGATTAGTGATTTTATCACACTTGTGTTAACATATAATATACTTAATATAATGTGCATTTAATGTTTATTCAGGTGCAATGTTTTGCCCCATTGTCTTCCATTGTAAATGTTTTTTTGTTTTTTTTACTAATGTAGGGATGAGTTGAGATCCCACAACATTCCTTTAAGGACACAGGATGACAATTCAAGTGACATGACACAACAAAGTTTGAGTACTCTAATTATAATTTTGTGTAATAGTGTGTATATATAAGAAATTAATATTTTTTTAATCAATGATGCACTAAATTTGCATTTTGCAATGTTATAAAAGATTTCTATTTTAAATAAATGCTGTTCTTTTAAACTTTCTATTCATAAAAGCATCTTAAAACAAATGTTTTATGGTTTAATAATCAGAAAGAAAAATGTTTCTTAAGCATCAAATCGAATATGTCATATTAGAATGATTTCTGAAGGATCATGTGACACTGAAGACTGGAGTAATGGTGCTGAAAATCATAGAGTTCTTTCAGAAACACAAATTCTACTGAGCCCATAATATAATATATTAGTAGGAACAAATTATAGATGTGGCCATGATTTAGTAAAATGAGGAAACTATATCATGCGAATGATTTACTTAAAACAAGGGAACAAATTCCAATCTCAATTCAGTTAAATTCGATAACAATTCATATATCAAGTACGATATATGTCAATTTTTCTTACAGAAAATAAAAAATTGTAGCTAACCAGTTATGACAATTTGAATGGCTTTCCTGAGGTAAGTGTCACATGAATGTAATGTTAAGCTGTTTTATTGATGTCTTTTCACGGTTGAAATACTGATTGAGCAATTACATGAGACATGAAACATTTCGGTAAGTTCTACTATATCTTTCAACAAACCTTGTGATGTTTATTCATGTTTATCTCTTGCAATATTTGGTCCTCACACATGTAGCAAAACATGTAGCACTACTTAGTGAGTGTGTGAGTCATCAACTCCACTCGTTCGGCTCTCTGTATTCTTGTACCTTATTTCACAAGCCTGCGTTAGCAACACTTGTGTCAGTACGAGTGCTGTTTATGTGTGTCATTTTAAAGGGATAGTTTCCCCCAAAATGAAAATTCTGCCATCATTTACTCACCCTGACAGATGTTTCATTTTTGGGTGAATTATGTCTTTAATATAGCTCCGTTCAGTCAGTGCAGAAAGATGCATCATCATCTCAAAAACATGTAAACATGTGACATTCAGTAACTGTAAGTTATTTTTGGTTTGAATGGCTCATTTGACAGCTATGTTTTTGTGTGTGTTTGTTTTTTCAGGCATTGAAGACACTGAATATGACCCTAATATGCTCAGTGACCCCCAGTGGCCATGTGGAAAACACAAAAGAGTGCTCATCTTTGCCTCATACATGGTGAGATGGAGATATAAATATATGATGCAGCGGGCTAGTCCATTTTGCTGAAATTTCATTGCAGCAACTCAAAATGGTACTCAGTAGTTTGTATGGCCCCCACATGCTTGTATTCATACCTGACAACGTCGGTAATGAGACGACGGATGGTGTCCTGGGGTATTTCCTCCCAGATCTGGACCAGGGCATCACTGAGCTCCTGGACAGTCTGAGGTGCAACCTGGCGGCGTCGGATGGACTGAGACATAATGTCCCAGAGGTGTTCTGTTGGATTTAGGTCAGGCTAGCATGGGGGCCATTCAATGGTATCAATTCCTTCATCCTCCAGGAACTGCCTGCATACTCTTGCCACATGAGGCCGGGCATTGTTGTGCACCAGGAGGAACCCAGGACCCACTGCACCACCGTAGAGTCTGACAATGGGCCCAAGGATTTCATCCTGATACCTAATGGCAGTCCATCCATGGATATGCCTCCCCAGACCATCACTGACCCACCACCAAACCAGTCATGCTGAACGATGTTACAGGCAGCATAACGTTCTCTATGCCTTCTCCAGACCCTTTCACGTCTGTCACATGTGCTCAGGGTGAACCTGCTCTCCCGCACTGATCCACCAGTGGTGGACCTGCCAATTCTGGTGTTCAATGGCAAATACCAATTGAGCTCCACGGTGCCGGGCAGTGAGCACAGGGTCCACTAGAGCAATGGTTCTCAAACCTGTCCTGGGGACCCCCACCACTGCACATTTTTTATGTCTCCTTCATAAGACACACCCAATTCAACTCTTGCTGTCTCTACTAATTAGCTGATGACTTAATTCAGGTGTGTTAGATGAGGGAGGCATGCAAAATGTGCAGTGGTGAGGGGTCCCCATGACAGGTTTGAGAACCACTGCACTAGAGGGCATCAGGCCGTCATGAAGTCTGTTTCTGATTGTTTGGTCAGAAGCATTCACACCAGTGGCCTGCTGGAGGTCATTTTGTAGGGCTCTGGCAGTGCTCATCCTGTTCCTCCTTGCACAAAGGAGCAGATACCGGTCCTGCTCATGGGTTATGAACCTTCTACGGCCCTGTCCCGCTCTCCTAGAGTAACTGCCTGTCTCCTACAATCTCCTCCATGCTCTTGAGACTGTGCTGGGAGACACAGCAAAAAAAACAAAATAACGACTTTTCAACAATATAGTGATGGGCCGATTTCAAAACACTGCTTCGGAGCTTTGCGAATTGAATCAGTGACTCGGAGCGCCAAAGTCACGTGATTTCAGCAGTTTAGCCGTTGGATAGGAGATCCGAATCATGATTCGATTCCGAAGCAGTGTTTTGAAATCGGCCCATCACTATATTGTTGAAAAGTCATTATTTTGTTTTTTTGCCGCACAAAAATATTCTCGTCGCTTTCTAATATTAAGGCAGAGCTACTGAACTCGCATGAACTGACTTAAATATGTTTTTAGTACCTTTATGGATCTTGAGAGAGGAAATGTCATTGCTTTGAATGCAGGCCTCACTGAGCCATCGGATTTCATCAAAAAGATCTTAATTTGTGTTCCGAAGATGAATGAAGGCCTTACGGGTGTAGAACGACATGAGGGTGAGTAATACATTTACATTTACATTTATTCATTTGGCAGACGCTTTTATCCAAAGCGACTTACAAGTGAAGAATACAACAAGCGAGTCGTCATGACGAGGCAAATAGACACAAGAAGTGCTCACTAAAGTTTTAGGTATCATAACCTACAATAAGGA
>RJVU01007407.1:13571-31690 GCA_003731715.1 Anabarilius grahami | reverse complement strand
GTTGAATTAACTTACATTTTTAAGGCAGCCAGGTTACTTTTTCAAGAATAGTTAATCTCACTAGTAATGTTAAGTTAATTCAACTGGCCGAACTATGTAATTTTTCCACACAAGCTTAGTTCAAACAACTCCACGTTTGTTGGTCTCACTAATTTTATGTTGTTTCAACTTGAATTTAGGTTGGCACAACTTTCTCGTCTAGTTGGGCTTACTAAAAACTTGTTGGTTATACAAAATATAAAGTTATTTCAGCTTCACCTTTGTTACCCCAACTATTAATTCTAGGTTTAAGGAACTCCAATATATGTGTAAACAACAAATGTTTTTTTAGCTTATTGAACACAACATTTTAAGGCAGCCAGGTTACAAATTATTTTAAGTTGAATCAACTTATTTTTTTTACACTGTAAAGGGTCCTGCTGTAACAAAACAATTTGTTTAAAGAATTAACCTTTTGGTTCATTTATAATTGTACCCTCTTATTTGACCAATACATTAACAACAACTGTGTTGTACTAGTAAAAAAATAAAATTATGAATCAGTTATTAATAGTGTTTCAAACAGGGAAGGGTCCACTGTTAAAATGAAATACATACATACACACAATTATATATATGACTAATATTTAATAAAATATGAAGGTTAATGCAATATGATATTTAATACTGAATGAAGGTCAGTGTGTCTCAGAGAATAGTATTTGTAAGGCTTCTCTGTAAAGTGTAGTCAGAAAAATTATAAAGTCAGAAAAATCATTAAATCAAAAATCTTAATATTTGTATTAATTGTGTTAATGTTGTACTGATTTCTGAATGAACAACCAGAATAAATCAAAAACATCTCACAGCGTTTGTTCATCCTGAATAGCAGAGAGTAACGGCCCCTTGCTAAAAACAAACACAGATTTTCATTTATTGTAAATCTTTCATATCACAGAGATTAACCCACTTGGACAGGAAGAGCCATCTAACTGATATGTAATGTGACCAATCACAGTTTTATTTCTCTGTACAAAAGTAATAAATACAGACTATATCACAGACATAAAGCAGAATAGTGCTTCTTGCCGATCTAGTTGCTTTATGTGCTGCAAAACTGTGCAGTGTGCAGATGATTCATACTGTATTTGTAATTATGCAGTAATTTTACTATTTATCTTTGTTAAATAATATTTGTAATTAGTTAAACATCTTAAGTTTCTTTTTAGGTTAGCTTTGTGTAATAAATTGCTTACTGTTCAGAATGACACACTCTTTAGTCTAAAGTTAAAAAGCACAAGATCAGTGCTGACTTTATTATTTCTGTATTAATGATGTTTCTTTTGTAATGCTGTTTAATATTGAATATCTTTAATACCATTATTATGACGATGCACATCACACACAAACATGCTACAAATGCTGCTGAGATCAAACGAATGTCATACAGTATCTGCAATAACTGTGTTAAGCTTGAGTTTTCTACAGACAGTTCACAGTAGCTTAGTATCTGTCGTTCATCTGTTATTGTCTTAAATGTAATCAGACATTTACGTTGTTGTTTTTTTTCTTCTTTATTCTATGAAGTGTGTGTGATACTTACCCCTACTTCTTTCTGGTTTAGACCTCTTGTGGCAATAGTAAATCACACCAACAGCAGCTGCAGCTGCAGCTCCAAGCAGAACACCAACAACAATCCCTACTATAGCACCTGGAGACAGACCTGAATCTGGAACAACTGGAGACAGATCTGGAGTCAGATTTGGATATGGAATGATTTATGACAGCCTGACATGCCATTAGCAAGAAAAAAAGAGTGCAAAAAGCAAATCTCTTAGGATAAATATGGCGGACGATAGGCAGGAAGAAATTGCGATGATTTGGAATGATTTTGACAGAAAATCAGAGAAAAAAAGAAAAAGGTGAAGTCGTGGAGACGACGGGATCATGGTCTTTACTTTGTACTGCACCATGACTGCATTGAGACATATCCAGCTGCAGACCCGCAGCACCACAGTTTCAGAACCGCAGTCGCAGAATGGAAGTGAGACCCATACATGTCATTGTCTTTCGTTAAATATAAGTTGTTTTTACATGGATTTTGATCGGATCAATGTCTACAGTATTTAACAATAATACCTTTAAATAAAGTCATTTTTCTGTTCATATAGGCCTAATATGCATAAGATATCATGATGTTATCATATTTATCGTGTTAATTTTAAATAATTATTAATTAATAAAACGTATTCATTTTGTTTTCAGGGATGAAAAGCCATGATATGGGCTTATAATCTTTAAGTGTTTTAAGATTATTTGTTTTTTTGCTTGTTTTTATTTTATTATGAGCAGTTTAAATATGTTTTAACCCTATTATTTTAGAAATGTTTTTTAAATATCCTATTTGTTTTCATACAGAGAAACACGTTTTACTTGTTCAAGGCTTTTTTTAAATGGTTATTTTTATTTTACATTAAATAGCCTACGTTACATAATCTAAGTGTTATTGGTAACAATTTGAACATGAAGGAAATAATACGAACAAATATATAGTCAAATGTTACACATTTATTAATATATGTTTAAATTAATACAAAATTTTTTTAAATAAATAAATAAATCTTCTCAAACTGGAGGAAATAATTAAACATAAAAACGGCGTATAGTTGTAGCCTATATCCTCGCAGTACACGACTAAGTTTGTATCCATTCATTGACATTAAGCATAGGCTGTTTTAAAATTTTGCTCTTTGTAGCTACATCATGATATCTTATGCATATTAGGCCTATATGAACAGAAAAATGACTTTATTTAAAAGTATTGTTGTTAAATACTGTAGACATCGATCCGATCAAAATCCATGTAAAAACAACTTATATTTAACAAAAGAAAATGACATGTATGGCTAGCGCAAATATGACTGTTTAAGCCTCGCCCCTCACTTCCGTTCTGTGGCTGCGGTTCTGAAACTGTGGTGCTGCGGGTCTGCAGCTGGATACTATTGACCGCATTTGTTTTGTTTCCATCTTCTGTCAGCTCGCTTTCTGATTGGATATTGTTTCGTTTCACGTGATAATCTCCAGAGCATGCGGGCGTTTGTCCTCGGGGTTCCCCTCACACATCAGGATTTCTGACATGTTGAATATTTACGATTCACAATCGGGGCGGATCCAACGTTCTTCCGAGCAGATTCAGTCACTCTTAACACACCTAACACCACAGGACAATCTGATAAGATAATCTTTAGAACCATCAAGATAATCAGGACATTATCTAGGATTGTCGGAAGGGGAGAAATCGGCCCAAAATCAGCCCAATTATTTTGTGGTGCACAGAGCATAAGTTGATAAAGTGGATCTCTGAGCACATGTGAGTGTGAACCTTGCTTTATTATATTAAATAAAGCAAGGTTGTTTCATTCAGTCTATTTTAAGGCATATATAATTTTTTTTTCACAGGAAAAAAATATTTAAATACGTCATTTTGTTGATCAAAGATGAGTTTTAAGGAATAAAATTATTGACTACAGGGGGACTTTAAGGTCTAATTTGAGCATCTGAACTTTTCAATAGACTGATCACAGTCAAAACTTTATACTTACAGAATCTAACAGAATTTGTAACATTATAGAAAGTTTGATTTACTCACCAGTAATATTAATATGGAATTTCTTGTGTTTGCTCACACCGTTGATGTTCATGAAAAATACTTTATAATCTCCAGATTGATCTCTTCGGATGTTTCTGATGGTGAGATCTCCGGTCTGACCATTCTGATCAGTGTTTTTCCATCTTGGATCAACAGAGCCAGGTAAGGGAGTAATGCGGACGCCTTTATCTCCAAACCACAGTACTGCATCATCTCTCGGTATTTCAGAAGAACCAGTGGGTAAAGTGACAGAATCTCCCTCCTTCACCAACACTGACGTCACTGTCTCTGTATCAATAACAAACACATGAGAAGAACAAACAGGAACAGTTTGAGATTAATTTTATAATGCTGACAGTAGTTTAAAGTGAGTCTGAAATATAGAGAACACAAATCTAACTTATACCTAGAAATAAACAAAGTGGTTGGAATAAAAAAAAGTATACTGTAAAACATGCAAGATGCTCTATGGATCTCAATGATTTGCATTTTTAGACCTTGCCAGGCTTTTTTACAGTAAAATACTGGCAACAACTGTGTTGTGGGTCACCATTGTGCTGAAGAGTAGAGCCTGTGCTTAGGTTCAGGAGAAGATCAAGAGACATTGATGATATGCTGCATGTTGTTTTATTTAACAGATGGTGACTGTGTAGTTGATGATGCAGTGAAAATCTCTTTATCTAAAATGTTTTTAGTGAACTCTAAAGAAATAAGTTCGTTGTAATGATGTGCTCATATTATTAGCCTATAATATATATTAGTTTGTAAATTTAAATGGCAGTCGGACAATTTGAGGCAGTCAGTTTCTGTAAATGAAATGAGGTAACATGAGTTTTAATTTAGTGCATGGTATCTTTACAGTAACATACTGTACTAGACACAGAAAGAGATCAGTGAACCAGACAAGTCCAAGATGATTACAGCATTATCACAACAGCCAAACACCTGATCAGCTTNATATTCTTGCTGGCTTTTTCCTGTGTGATGAAACGTTTTAATAATTCATAATTAAAAAAAAATTCCTTGCAGGAATAACATTTATATGCTTTTGGAAGCTAAATGTCTCCAAAGTCAGTGTGTGTCTGAATCATATCTGAATATAACAAAAGGAGAAATGAAACAGCTAGACAACCATATAAATATAACTGCCACATGATATTGTGTAACCAACAAACTAATAAACACATGATTTGGGCAGATCTTGCTTTACCTGGTAACAGAAGGGTTTGACATATGAAGAACCAATCATATTGTAGAATGCTTTGCCATGCTCCTATCTTATATAAACTGTTGTATACTTTTTGCTGGTGGGATTCTCTGAGATTGATACGAGGTCCTCAGGCCGTGATTAAAGCACATTCTAAGGTATAATCTGGTTATTGCTGCGCAGCAAGTTAAGGAACACTAAAGGCCTTTGTCCCAACTGATAGTGTTCAAAAGGGTCAAGACGTTGACCGAATCAAAGCCGGTTGTCAACTAATAGACGCAGTGCTAAAGTATATACACTCAGGTGTCGACTAGGAGATGCCTAGCTTCAGGAGTCCTCAGAATCTCCCTCTGTCGATGGACGGGGACGAGGAATTTGTCTTCATTGTGCCAGACTGCAGATCCCTGTTCAACAGAGGGACCATTCCTGGACGGGCTAAAAGGACTTAAGGTTAAGGTAGGACGGACTCCATACTTTTCCTTACAAATGCTTTTAAATTAATTAGAACATTTTAGAAGAACACTGGTGATCACATTTGAATAATGTTTATTTTAGGCTGTTAAGGTCAGTGAGTGATTATGTTTGATTCAACCAAAGCTGTATTTGTTGAGTATTTTAGTTGAGATTGAGAGTGCTCCCAGCAAGCTGTCAATAAAACATTGTTCCTGCAAAGAGCAACTTGTCATGTATGCTGAAATTGTAAGTTTTAAAGATTCTACGCTCATATGATCACAATCGAGGCAGTGATAGTGTTGGACAACTAAAGACCTGAGCTCAGGGTGAGACAGTAATTCTGAGTCAGTGTTAATGATCCTGTGTTGGACTTGTGCACTGCAAAAACTCCAGAGTTAAATGAACTCTCCTGGGAGTACATGTGAGACCACACTCCAGAGTGTTAAAGTGTTAAAATAAGAGTGTTAAATGAACACTGAAAAGTGTTAAAGTTAATAAGAAAATTAAGTGATTAATTGAGTAATGATTGAGCATTATTGAAGACACCTGATGATAACAAGCAGAATCACCAAAGGAGAAAATCAATATTCAATTTTATTATTAATTTTTCTCTGACTGTTCCAACTTTGTGTTTGTAAAACACATTTATAATGTCAGAGAAAATGTGATCCAGTCACAACATAATTTGATAATGTTATTAACATCATGTGATGACCTGATGTCTATTAGAGTCTAAATATCTGACCAAATGCTTGATATGTAGCTTTAGTGATAATGATTGTAGTCCTGTGATTTTATAGATTGAAATCCAACAGCAGAATGATTTTTAATTTTTTTTTTTAATAATACATTATGAACTGAAATTTTAATGTTTAAACACACACAGACATCAAGAGTCAGCATATGATTCTCAACAACGGTGACGATAAATAAATACAAAATACTGACAAACAGATCAACTCTGAACATCACAAAACAAGCTACTGTCACAACAAAACAGAAAAATAAAAGCAAACATGAACAATCTACGAAAATTACAGGACAATTCAGCTGCATAATTTATTCATGCAGCAATGCATGATGGGAGCCATGGATGAGTTTTGATTGGTGGCACCCATCATGCACTGCAACATGAAGCACTTTGTTTGATTGTCACCATTGTTGAGGGTCATATGCTGATTCTTGATGTCTGTGTGTGTGTAAGTAAGTTAATCTTTATTAAATCTTCAGGTTATTAAAACTCTGCTGGATCTCAAGAAGTTACAGATTTACTAGAAAGAAATATAGCATTTATATGACCTGTCAATACTGGATGTCACCAGTGGATCTGACCATTTCACAAAGAGATCGTCATCAAAACAAATCCATTATGACTCTGATTTCCAAAGCGTTGTAAACCTAAATTGAAAACCTTTGGCTTACAGAAAAATTGGGACAAACAGCTCAGATCATAGTTTCTCTGGCCATAACAAATGTGCTCTACAAACACAAAGTTGGAGCAACCAGAGATAAATTAACGTTAATAAATAGAGTCAAGAGCCCAACTAAAGGAAATGTTTTTCACCTTCATGGTGACTTCAATCTAAACTTTCATTAAAACATTAACATCTAAACATCTGTTAATTCTCAATAAGAACTTTTGTTGATGTATGACAGAAATCAAATCAAACTGGTTAATAATAAGTGTAATAATGTTTAATGGCTGGAAGTCAGTTGTAGTTGTTGTGTCTCTCTGTTTTTCTCTTGTTGTTTCTTCAATGATTCTGCTTATTAACATCAGGTGTCACCACTAATTGTCAATCATCACTCAATCATCAATCAATTATCTCATTAACTTTAACACTGCTTCAGTGTTACTTTTTAACATTCGACAAGATGGACTCATATGTACACTTTGGGTGTTAATTTGCAGCCCAAACAAGATCTAATATTAAAAACTCAAGGGTCAAGAGCCCAACTAAAGCAAACCCTCATCTCCATGATGGTGGCTTAAAAATTGTGATTTTCTCCTTTGGTGATTCTGCTTGTTATCATCAGGTGTCTTCAATAATTGTCAATCATCACTCAGTTAATCACTTAATTATCTTATTAACTTTAACACTTTTCAGTGTTCTTTTAACACTCTTATTTTAACACTTTAACACTCTGGAGTGTGGTCTCACATGTACTCCCAGGAGAGTTAATTTAACTCTGGAGTTTTTGCAGTGTGTACACTCAATAGAGCAGTGATAATGTATAGATGCTAGAGACCTGACACTTGCCTGTGAATTTGGGCAGGTAGTGATAGCAGCTTCTTGATAATAGATACACGTGTTTAAATATTATACTCTGTATCTGAAAGCGTCTAGAATGTTTATCCTGTTATCCCTGGGAGACAGTATGAAAAGTTGATCCATTGCAGATATGCCAAAATTTTGGTTTACATTAAGTCTGATAACTTTTGTGTGATGTGTTGAATGAGAATGAGATTGGGTGACCAAGTTAAATAGAAATTATGATTTGAACTGGCACATAACAGACATCTTACAGTAATTTTCATTTCTAGCAAAGAGAAAAGACAAATAATTATTTGCTATTACCCCAGCTAACAGGGAACGTTTCCATAACTTTCACTAACGTTATGTAAAAGTTTTGTAAATGTTAGAAAAAAACATTTCTAAAATAATGTTTCAGGAACATTCTTATAATGTTTTCATAGTTCAAATACATTTTCATAACGTTGAGTGGAAACATTCTTAGAACAACATTGTTGGAACGTTCTTACCATGTTATTTGTACTTGACTGATGTTCTCGTAATTTTGAGCAAAAACGTTCTCATAACAACGTTCTTGAAACGTCTTTATAACGTTATTTGTACTTGACTGATGTTCTCATAATGTTGAGCAAAAACGTTCTTAGGATAACATTCTGAGAACATGCTTTTAATGTTATTATTATTTGCTGAATGTTTTCATAATGTTATCATAATACATTCTGAGTTAAAGTTTATAAAAAGCGTCCTTACATTGTAATCTGTACTTAATGAATGTTCTCATTATATATAGAAAACGTTGTGAGAACAACATTCAAGGAACGTCCATACAATGTTATTTTTTACTAAAAACATTCTCATAACATTGAGAGAAAACGTACTTAGAACAACATTGCCATAGCCGTAACGTCTTTATGATGTTATTAATATTTGCTAAATGTTTTTGAAGTTCAATGTTTTGAACGTTCTTATGTGACCATATAATTACCCAAACTGGAATGTCCCCCTAAAGTCATATAAGGAACCTTGAACTGCAGCACTTTTATCACCAAAAGAGAACGTTTATGTTACAAATGTTCTGTAAAATGTCAGAATTTTTGTCACTTTTAGAGAACTTTTAGGCAAAGTTGAACAAGGTCACGAGAACATCGCTTCTGCGTGTGTGTTTTATAGAAAATAATAAAGTTTGAAGTCACCGTTATAGAGGTGAGCGTTTGCTTTAGATGGGCTCTTGATTCTTAATTAGTTTGTCCCGTTCTCTGATCATCACTAAAGCTTCAAACTGAGAATGTAATAAATGTCCATTTTATTAATGTTTTTATTATATTTAATTTTTTATACAGACAAGAGTTTTAAGCAGGTTTTTTTTTTCAAACTTTAACACAGACATCATGAATCAGCATACGATCCTCAATGATGGTGACACTAAACAAAAATCTTTTTTGTGACTTGTTTTGTGATGTTCAGAGTTAATCTGTTTCTCTGAAAATTGTGTCACCATTGTTGAGGATCATGCGCAGAATCTTGATGTCTGTGTGAATCTGTATGATATTGTTCTTTTGCAAAGAATGCTTTAAAAACACAAGTGCAATAATCAGAAGAAAAACAATCAAAATAATAAGGGTCAGGAGCCCAACTAAAACAAGCGCTTACCTCCGTAACGGTGACATTTATAAATTTGAGAAAATATGTACATCTCATTAAGAAGATTTGTATGAAAGAAACAAAGTCAGAGTGGTTTGTAATGTGAAGATGCAGAGATCTAGAGAGATCTGTTAGTGTTTAATGTTGTTTCTGTTATCTGAGTTTTGTGGGTCACCATTGTGCAGGAGAGTAGATCCTGAGCTTCAGTCAGTGATGATCCAGAAACACTGATGATCTACTGCATGTTGCTTCATTTAAAGACAGTAACTGTGTAGTTGCTGATGCAGCGATACAGTAGTTACATTAGCTCATGCATGTTCTGTTTTTTGTCTTTTGTAAGACATTTAAGAAAAATTAGTTTTTGTTTGAGCAGTTACTTTTATTAATTGACTTTTTTGACAAGAGCAAAAACTTTTTTTTTTGTTCTCTAAAAAAATAAAATATAGTTACCTAAACGTTCAGAGAACATCCTGAAAGGTTCTGTGAAGGTCTGCCAAATAACATCCCCCCAAACCTTAAAAGAACTCCACATCGTGACCGTCTCTGAACGTTCTGGGAACATTACTAGACAACGTCATTAACACCAGTGGGGATGTTTTGAGAATGTTCTGGGAACGTAAAATTTCTAGCGGGGCAGGGTGTTTTGAACGTTCAGAAAATATATAAGTTTTCATAACATTTCCAAAATGACAGAATGGAATGTTCCTCTAACGTTCACATAAACCAAGAAAAAACTTTCTTAATACATAAAAAACAGATAATTTGAACGTTCCGAAAATATTACAAAATAACGTTTTTATAACATTTCCAAAATGATAGAATGGAATGTTCCTCTAACGTTCACATAAACCAAGAAAAAACATTCTTGATACATTAAAAAAACTGGACGTTTTGAACGTTTAAAAAACATTCCGAAATAACGTTTTCATAACTTAAAGAGAATGTTAACAAAATGTTCTGACAACTCTTTTTTGTTAGCTGGGACATTAAACCATACTCTATACTTATAAGAGTAGTTTACTGCTTTTTCTGCGTTTCGCAAAGAAGGATCTGCTTGCTTTTTCCTGCAAAGAAGAACTAAGCTTATTAATAGAATGAGGAACTGCTGTTGTGTTAACCAGATGAGACTTCTGGAATTAAGGGATGTTGATTACTGTTAAGAAAGACAGACTTTAAATAAAGAGCTGTAGGTTCATATTTCTTGTGTTCATATTTCAGACCAGGCAGCTTCTGGAACAGCCGCCTTGACAACTAGGAGTGAATAGACTGAAGTCTGTTCAACAAGACGACTGCAGAGAGAAGAAGAGGAAGTGGCTGATGGGCCTTTAGCTCCCCTCCTGAAAGAGGAAGCTTGACACTTCTGGAGGGGTCAGCATGGAGGGGACTGATACAGTGCAGGAAAAGGTAAAACTTTTACTTGAGACTTTTCCTAAGGGCAATTTTGTGGCAGGATCGAACACAAGCCAGACTGTCTGAGAGACAGAGAAAAACGGAGCTCACACACCACAACACCAGGCCTTTGAGTGCCATCCCTGGCTGATGATCCAATGCAACAGCCCAACAAGTTCAACTGACCGATGATCCACACAGAACACAGAAGGACTTCCATCTCAATGATCACTACAGAGACCGCTTCAAATTCTGTTCATTATCATATTAATTTGGTTCCTTTTGATTATTCACTGGTCTCACAGCAGTTCTCTGTTAAACTCACATTCTGAATCTGCTTTCAATCGGTACCAGTCCAGCCTTACTCTACATCTCAATGAAAGAAAATAAAGTTCATTCACAGAAGTGTGAGTTTGACTCAATCAGTTAAAACTGGGTCTGGATTTGGTATAGTGAGGGCTATTACATTAAGGGATACAATTATTGACCATAGGGGGACTTTACACAGGTCCCTAAATAGATCTTACTTAGTAAAACCATTGCCTTGTATTAAAAGCTAACAAAATCTGGTTAAGAAAATTGTTAAGAGCACAGAAAACACAAAGCTGAATCTTATTTTTTCCAAAAGAAATGTACGGGAATGTCCTAAATGACTGATTTTGTAATTTGTTGTTAGTATGAGTTCCATTCTTCTTGCCACATGTTTAATAAGTAATGAATCAGAGTCTGAGGGAGGGATTTGACATTATATGCAAATTGATAACTTAACAATATCAGCCTGTTAATTTCCAATAGATACATATGACCCAAAATACAGCAAAAAATAATAATAAAACTTGATTCAAGGTCTACTGAAGTTAAAAGGCAATGTACTATGGGATGTTTAGGTTTTTTTTACTAAAATAAAATTAGATTATTTGAAGAAAGTTCAGATGACGTGTAAGTGGTAAAACTGGGAAAATTGGTTGTATTTTCCTTTCAGCTTGGGATGCTGATGGAATTAATATGAAAGTCAATATTTTGAGAGATATCAGGTGGTTTTAAAATATAATTTAGCAGTGACTTATAATGGGATGATTCATTAAAGAGCATGTAAATCATGTAAGCATGAAAAAGTTGTTTGAAGAATTAAGGATGATCCTGTAAGAGACGATCAGAGGGGGGAAACTGTGATGAATTTTTAAATAATCATAACTAACATTCTTTTTCCTTGCAGGAATAACATTTATATGCTTTTGGAACCTAAATGTCTCCAAAACTCGGGCCAAAGTCAGTGTGTGTCTGAATCATATTTGAATATAACAAAAGGAGAAATAAAACTTAGGGACAGCTAGACAACCATATAAATATAACTGCCCCATGATATTGAGTAACCAACAAACTAATAAACACATGATTTGGGCAGATCTTGCTTTACTTGGTAACAGAAGGGTTTGACATATGAAGAACCAATCATATTGTAGAATGCTTTGCCATCAGGGCTTGACATTAACACCTGCCAACCCGCAAATAATTTCATGAATTAGCCTACAGCAAAATGAAAGGTAGCCAAGCTCGTTGTATCACAAGTTTACAATTCAATCACAATACTTTATTGATTAAATTGCAGTTAGTGAAGGGGGGATAGTTTCAGAATTGTGTTGAATGACACACAATAGAAGCGCTCTATTGTGCGTGATCAGTTATTGTGCCTGAATAGTCAAATACACGGACACACAGATGTCAGAATGTCCATCATGTGGAGTACCTCGCATGAATACAGTCAGTTATGGCTTAAGTGGACGTAAACAGGTGGGTAAAATCTGGATATGTGTCAGTAGCCTATATTATGTCCATGCATTCAGCAGACCAATTAAATACCTGTCTGTCAGTGTTAATGTTAATCAAACAACAAAAGATAAAGTTAAATAAATGTATACATGTTAAATAAACCTATGTATCTAAAAAAAGAAATTATTTTTTTAAATGTACTATTTGTAATTCTTTCTTTTTATATAGCCTAGCAAAAATTCATATTATGCTTATATTGCCCACCTGTACACACCAGCTGATATACAAAGTAGTCTTGATTTGAGTGATCAATCTGCATTTGAAAGTTTTAAATCTTGTAAATCAAGTAAAATGACTTAAAATCATGTAATTTAAGCATGTCATAGTCACCTTTAATGAAACAAAATGTAATTTCCCAACAGCAAAATTGTGGCCAGTGAAAATGCTGAGTGGCTAGTAAATTTGGAAAACCACTAGCCACAGTGGCTGGTGAGCAAAAAAGTTAATGTCAAGCCCTGATTGCCATGCTCCTATCCTATATAAACTGTTGTATTGTTTTTGCTGGTGGGATACTCTGCGATTGATACGAGGTCCTCCGGCCGTGATTAAAGCACATTCAAAGGTATAATCTGGAGTCTGTCTGGTTAAGGAACACTAAAGAACTTTTTCCCAAGTGATAGTGTTCAAAAGGGTCAAGACATTGACTGACTCAAAGCCGGTTGTCAACTAGTAGACACAGTGCTAAGTATAAATTATTTTGAATGAAAACTATGAAACACCACTAGTAAATTAAAGTCATGTCCATAGGAGAAAATCTACCACACCTGTCATTACAAATGTGTTTTATAAACACCCAGTTACAGCAGCCAGAGAACTCTAATGTTAAAGAGTCAAGAGCCCAACTAAAGCAGACACTGATCTCAACGATGGTGACTGCAAACTTCATTTTTATTTTCAATAAAACATCAACATCCAAATCTGTTAATTCTCAACAAGAACTTGAAAGAAATAATGTCAAACTGGTTTGTGAACTGGTTTCACACTCAGTGTGGCTGAAGTGAGTTTTAGTTCTTGTGTTTCTGCTCGTCTCTTCTCTTTTTTCTGGTCTTGTTTCTCTGTCCTTCAGTGATTCTACTAATCAGGTGTTCATCAGCAGAGGTGGAAAGTCCAGGGGTCAGAAAGTAAAAGTCCTGCCATATTTTTATTCCACCCACTGAAGCATTAATGAGATAAATAAGTGATTAATTGTGTGATGATTGACCATTATTGAAGACACCTGATGATAACAAGCAGAATCACCAAAGGAGAAAATCAAAATTTTTAAGTTACCATCATCGAGGTCAGGGTTTGTTTTAGTTGAGCTCTTGACCCTTGACTTTTTAATATTAGATTTTGTTGGGGCAGTTGTAACTGCATTAAAACTAACCAGACAAGCAACGTTAAATGATGATCAGTTGATGTTGGTTATGTTTTCATATAATCATTATTTGATCTGAATCACTGAACTCATTTACAGTCCAATCTCTGAGTTAGATTTACATTATTGATTACAACAGTACTGTGATTCTACAGCAGAAGATCGAATTTATCAATACAATCTTAAGGATTTCTTAAAAGTTGTTCTTATCAAAAGAAATAACTTTCTTTTTGACACACACAGACATCAAGAATCAGCCTGTGAATCTCAACGACGGTGACCAGCAACATATTCTGATCAACAGATCAACTCTGAACATTAGAAAACAAGCTACTAAAAAGTCACAGAAAAACGGCAAAAAATAAAATAGTGAGAATAAAGAAAATTACTAAGACAATTCAGCTCATAATTTATTCATGCAGCAATGCATGATGGGAGCCGTGGATGAATTTTGATTGGTGGCTCCCAGAATGCATTGCAACATTCTTTTTGACAGTCACCACTGTTGAGATTCACAGACTGATTCTTGATGTCTGTGTCTCTAAATGAAGGTAAGTTAAGACTTAGTCCAACTTTTGATAAAACCTTTGGTTTGTTTTGAAACACTGGATTTTCTGCTGTAGAATTACAGTGCTGCTGTAATCAAAAATGTAAATCTAACTCAAAGATTGTGCTCTAAGTGATTCAGATCAAATAATGATTAAAACATAACCAACACCACCTGATCATCTTTTAACATTGCTTGTCTGGTTAGCTTTAATGCAGCTAAAACTGCCCAAACAATCTAATGTTACAAAGTCAAGGGTCAAGAGCTCAACTAAAACATACCCTGACCTCGATGATGGTAACTTAAAAATTGTGATTTTCTCCTTTGGTGATTCTGCTTGTTATCATCAGGTGTGTTCAATAATGGTCAATCATCACACAATTAATCACTTATTTATCTCATTAATGCTTCAGTGGGTGGAATAAAAATATGGCAGGACTTTTACTTTCTGACCCCTGGACTTTCCACCTCTGTTCATCAGTGTCTGAATTCACTCACTTCTTTTCATTCACTCTGTCAAGTGTACTATATTAGTGAACTAATGTAGGGAATAGTGAATGAGGGTATAGGGTGTGATTTGAACACAGCCTCTGAGTGTCGACTTTGAGCGATGTTAACTCACAGTATATTCCTGTAGGCTACTTCTCTAAGATGACAAATATTACCCAGAATGCATTATTTTCTACAGTACATTACTGTTTTAATGGAAAATTGTATATTATTGTCAGAATTTTGCCGTTTTTTACAGCAAGGGTTTACAGCGTAAAGGAGATTTACATTTTACAGAGGATGGTTTAATATTTTTTTGCTAAATATATGCACTTTATTAGCCTATATATTAATTCTATTTCACTTAACCTGTTAGTAAATATAAGGTTTAAATAAATGAAAACAAGTTATGACAGCCACTGTGTAAATGATTATATTTCAACAACGAATTGGAGAAACAGAAGCTAATGCAAAACTACCTTATGTGTAATTTACATGCTTACAATACATTGTTTAATATTATTTGAGTGTTGATGATTATATCTAAAAATAACTACATTTAATAATTTGGGCTGTGTTGTTAATTGTAACCTTTATTATAATAATGTGCAAGTAAGGACTCCCTAATAGTTTACAGCATTAAAACATTTTAATTATAATTGAACACTTTTAAAGACAGAGACACAGTTTGTTCAGTAAAACGTTGTTTAATAAAGTAGTAGCTTCTTCATATTTAAATCATAAGTTGTTCAGATGTTTGGCTTTGACTTCACTGATTTTTGAGTTGCTCTGACACATTTTCATATGTTTATTTCTAAATAGTTTTTTATGCAAATAAAGTCATAATTACTTTACAAAATTTTGAAGAATCTGTCACTTTTTGTCTATATTGATATAACTGACCCTTGTAGTTGAATGACAAGCCCACAACTCTTATCTTTCTAAAGAGACCAGAGTTATGTATGTAGCACAAAGGGTTCGTGAACTGTGACTGATTTAGTTTGGGTACGTCTGCTCTGGGTTTGAGCTCATCTGAAGGGGCGACTGTTAACAGGTTAAGCTAGTTGTTGGGATGACTTGATCTCTAAACATCCACCGTATCACATCTGTATTTCAGAGAAACCAGTGTGTAGAGTGACAGGATTTGTTTGTGCAAAATAATATTATCCAAAGCAGGTCAATATTTCATAAATAAAGATGTTTTTTTTTTTTTGTTCAAACAAAGCACTTCGGTCTCAATAAAATTGAGTTTAAACGACTGGAGTCACATGGATTTTTTTATCAATGTCTTTACTACCTTTCTGGACTTTAAATGTGTAAGTCGCATTGCTCAGAGAAACAAAAAATTGTTCTCAGATTTCATCAAAATTATCTTCATTTGTGTTCTGAAGATGAATGAAGGTCTTACGGGTGTGGAACGACATGAAGGTAAATAATTACATAATTTTCATTTTTGGGTGAACTAACACTGTACACTGTTAGAAAAAAAAGTACAAAATTGTACCTTTAGGGGTACAATGGTACAAAGGTACAAATTTGTACCCTTGTGATTTGTACCTTTGGAAACAATTTTGTACTCTCTCAGAAAATAAAGTACATAATTGTACCTTCAGGGGTACAATGGCTTGTCACTGGGGCTGTACCCTCAAAGGTACAAATTTGTACCCTTGTGATTTGTACCTTAAGAGACCAGTTTTGTACCTTTGGAGACAATTTTGTACTCTCTCAGAAAATAAATTACATAATTGTACCTTTAGGGGTACAATGGCTTGTCACTGGGGCTGTACCCTCAAAGGTACAAATTTGTACCCTTGTGATTTGTACCTTAAGAGACCAGTTTTGTACCTTTATTTAACAGTGCAAAAATTTACCCTTCAAAGGGTACAAAATTGGCTTTGACAGCGTACAGTTGTTGACTATAATGAGATATATATATTTTACACACACACACACACACGCTGAATTAAAATCAGAATTAATTAAATCCTTTTCATTTTCACATTTTACAACATTTTATTCGAAACACATTTTTAAACATTCCATATGAGTCCATCTTGCCGGGTGTTAAAAAGTAACACTGAAGCAGTGTTAAAGTTAATGAGATAATTGATTGATGATTGAGTGATGGCTGACAATTATTGGAGACACCTGATGTTAATAAGCAGAATCATTGAAGGAAAGAGAGAAAAAAGGTGTTAATTAATGTTTTATGAATGTTTCATTTCAAGTCACCATGAAAGAGGTCAGCGTTTGCTTTAGTTGGGCTCTTGACTCTTTGACTTTTGTTATTAATTTTTCTCTAGCTGCTCCAACTTTGTGTTTGTAAAGCACATTTATTATGGTCAGAGAAAATATGATCTGGTCACAATATAATTTGATGATGATATAATTGTCATGTGATGGCCAGATGTCGTTAAGTGTCTAAATCTCTGACTGTGTGTTTGATGTATAGCTTTAGTATTAATGATTGTAGGCCTGTGACTTTACAGCTTGAGATCCAACAACAGTATGACTTTACCTTTTTTTATAGAATAATACATTATGCATTGAAGCTACAGTGTTTAAACACACACAGACATCAAGAATCAGCTTATGATTCTCAAGAACGGTGACGATAAATAAATACAAAATACTGACAAACAGATCGACTCTGAACATCACAAAACAAGCTACTGTCACAACAAAACAACAGAAAAATAAAGCAAACATGAACAATCTACGAAAATTACAGGACAATTCAGCTGTATAATTTATTCATGCAGCAATGCATGATGGGAGCCATGGATGAGTTTTGATTGGTGGCTCCCATCATGCACTGCAACATGAAGCACTTTGTTTGATTGTCACCATTGTTGAGGGTCATATGCTGATTCTTGATGTCTGTGTGTGTTTCAAAAAAACCCTTCAGATTTTAAAAGCTTTGCTGGATCTCAAACGGTAACAGATTTACTATAAAGAAATAATATAACATCTATATCACCAGTTAATACTGGATATCACCAATGAATCTGACCATTTCACAATGAGTAAACACAACTGTTATGACTGTGCTTCCCAATTCACTGTAATCCTAAATTGATCAACTTTGGCTCACAGCACTTTTGGGAAACACAGCTCAGATCATAGTTTCGCTGGCCACAACAAATGTGCTCTTCAAACACAAAGTTGGAGAAAACAGAGATAAATTAATGTTAATAAATAGAGTCAAGAGCCCAACTAAAGGAAATGCTTTTCACCATCATGGTGACTTCAAACTAAACTTTCATTAAAACATTAACATCTAAACATCTGTTAATTCTCAATAAGAACTTTTGTTGATGTAT
>RJVU01007076.1:365096-393058 GCA_003731715.1 Anabarilius grahami | reverse complement strand
GTTCTAAAGTTACATGATCGCTCTAGTCGATATAATTTAACAGGGGGAGGAGGAGGGATGGTCTAGCCAGGTCTAGCTAGCCTCTGTTTTGTTTGACAACACTTTGAACGTCAACAGGAAGTTACTCCACCCAGGATCGCTTAGAGCACCTTTAACATGCAAGGTACATAGGCTACATACGCACAGCGTACCTGGTCCGAGACTGCCTGCGACACATAAAATATACTTTAAGTAAGAGTAACATAAGTATGTTTTCTGTGAATACACTAACTTCACTAAAAGTATGCTTGTGTTTTAGCATATTTCTTGAAAGTGTAATTAAGCATATATTTATTACCAAAGAACTTCTAGTATATTTTTTAGAAATATATATTTTTTATTTTTTTAGCAATGAATGAACAACAGCTTCTCAAGGATGAAAGTTGGCTGTGGCAGCTGGTGTCTGGAGGACTAGTGCCCATTCGAGGGACTGTCTAAAGGTCACTGAGGAGAACAGAAGTGAGACATGCTGGTATTTTAGGTTGTGACTGACAGTGATGGGATTGCAGTAGTCATTGTGTTGTTGCTGAGCACTGACAGAGCAGGTGACTTTGCATATATTTTAGCAGGGCAGTGAGACCCTGTTTTATTTACAAGTTTAAAGTTTTCATTAGGAGCACTTTTGGGCCTGAAGTTATAAAGACAATGATGATATCACAGTAGAAATTAAAAGTTTAATGAAAAAAAAAACAACAAAAAAAGAACTAGAACTAGAATTAGAACTAAGGCCGGTTTCAAACCGAAAGCGACAGTGGCGCGTGAGCGTGAACTGCAGCTGCAGAGACGCGTGAGTATTCACACTGGAAGTGTTTGTACAGCGTCACAGAAGTGGCTGTGAGAATTTCAAGATGGTCCCACTTTATATTAAGTGGCCTTAACTACTATGTACTTACATTTAAATTAATCATTTGATACAATGCACTTATTGTGTACAATCTGTCTTATGGGTTCTCTCATAGTTGCGTGTTCATGTCTCGTTTTGTGTAAGCACATGGCTTGTGATTTGTCCTCACTGGCCATGTGCTTGTGTTTTTGTTATGTTTGGTGTGAGCACATGGCTTGTCATGTGTTTCTTTGTGCCATGTGCTCTCATGTCTATTGTCTTGACCCCGCCCATCTTGTTACCTGATTATTGGTTGATTTGCCCCACCTGTCCTCCCTCGTTACCTGCCTTGTTTGCTCTCCTATTTATTCTCCTTGTGTTTGCAGTCCTGTGCTGGATCGTTGTCGTTAAATTTTACCTTGTGTGTTTCCAAGTCTGTTTTCCCTCACGGGGTAGTTTTTTGTTTGTTTTATTATTGAAATAAAGCCCTTCATTCCCGCATTGAGTCCTCACTCCTCACTCACTCCTTCCTCCACCTAAACCCTGACACATACATGTTATTACATTGTACTTATTTTAAAAACACCTGCATGTGATTACATCTGTAATTTCTGTTATTACATTTATAATTACACTGTTGACCCATCCCTTACACCTTACCCCTACCCTTAAACCTACCCATACCACCAAAGCTTTCCCTAACCTTACCCGTATCCCACCTCAATAGCAGCAAAAGTTTTTTGCAACTCAATATGAACCCAATAAGTACATTGTACTTATTTTTTGATGTAAGTACATAGTAGTTAAGGCTACCTAATATAAAGTGGGACCAAGATGACTATAAATTTGTTTTTATAAGTTGGTCATTTATAAACTTGATAGTCTTTAAAGTTTGTTAACATGGGGAGGTGTACAACACTCATATAAACTTAAAATAAAAAATAAAAGCCTTGTAATTCATTGCTGCGCACGAATTAGGTAAGCTTTGTGTTTTACATCATCTGACTCGTGCACATGTTTACAACACCGCAAACTCTGCGAAAAAAGCTAGCAAACTCGGGTTTGATTTGGGTATGCTAGATCCTCACTGTCTGTGTAATAACTAAAATGTTTATGCATCATATTTTCTGGCCAGTTTACTTTAGTTTTTTTATAATACACCATACTTTAACCCAAACTGAATAATTAAAAACAATTTTAAATGAGTAAATCTTCTATAAATATTGTAATATTAATTTTCTTTCCTGACATACTCCAATTCTTGTTAAAACACAGACATGCTTATTCTGTGCATTTTGAGCACTTTTTGTGTGAAATCATATTTATTTTGTCCATTAAAGGTGTACTTTAACTTTAATTGAGCGTTAGCAGCGCAGCAAAAATAGACCCAGCACCAACGATCAAGGCACTATAAATATATATATATGAAAATCTATGGTCACTCCTTTAAATGGTCATGAGTAAGTTGAGTTGATTCCAGATACAAACTAGGAGGTATCAGAATAATTATGGGAAAAATATGATCATGATGGTTCTCTATCCATGAGTACTAATACTTCATAATCATGATAACGAGAGCAAGTATATGATTCATAGTCCAATGGCTGGTCAGTTATTGTAAAGCTGCTTCAACAGATGGAGTCACTGTGACTCTCGAGCACAGTAATAAACAGCAGTGTCCTCTTCTCTCAGACTCTTGGCTTCAAGATACTGTGTAATTTGAGACACTTCCTCACTCAGCGTGAAGTGGTTTTCCATTGTATCTGCATAATTAACACTACCAGAATTAACTTCCCCAATCCACTCCAGAGCTTTCCTGGCTTCTGCCTACACCAGTGTATCCAGTAGCTCGCCATTGTAAAACTAGATATTTTACAGGAGATCTTCACTGTTTCTCCAGGTCTCTTTATCACAGCAGGAGACTGATCTAATCGGATTTCATCACCACTGATACCTGTGGAAAAAAAGACATAAATCAATGAAGAGCTTGTATTAATTAAAGTGCTGTTTGACAGAAAAATGTCAAAATTACCTTGAGATACAATCACCATACAGATGAAATGCCAAATATTCATGTTCATTTTATGAAAGGAGGAACCTGCTGCAACAGTCAAAACCGATGTATGGAGATAAACAGATTGGGGCTTTTTTTTTTAAAGGGAATTAGGAGAAGTAGGTTTGCATAGACTGCCCTCTAAAGGTACACAGTCAAATCCCCAGTGTTAAATGAACACCCAAAGTGTACATATGAGTCCATCTTGCAAGGTGTTAAAAAGTAACACTGAAGCAGTGTTAAAGTTAATGAGATAATTGATTGATGATTGAGTGATGATTGACAATTAGTGGAGACACCTGATGATAATAAGCAGAATCACTGAAGAAACAACAAGAGAAAAAGAGAGAGACACAACATCTACAACTGACCTCCAGCCATTAAACATTATTACACTTATTATCAACCAGTTTGATTTGATTTCTGTCATACATCAACAAAAGTTCTTATTGAGAATTAACAGATGTTTAGATGTTTAATGTTTTAATGAAAGTTTAGTTTGAAGTCACCATGATGGTGAAAAGCATTTCCTTTAGTTAGGCTCTTGACTCTATTTATTATAGTTAAATCAGTTATTAAAAATTAGTTTTTTTCTGACTTCTCTAACTTTGTGTTTGTAGAGCACAATTGTTATGGCCAGAGAAACTATGATCTGAACTGTGTATCCCAAACGTGCTGTGAGCCAAAGTTCATTAATTTAGGTTCACAATTCTTTGGGAAGCACAGTCATAATGGATGTGTTTTCTCATTGTGGGGTGGCCAGATTTATTGGTGACATCCAGTATTAACTGGTGATATAGATGTTCTATTATTTCTTTATAGTAAATCTCTGTTAACGCTTGAGATCCAGCAGCACTTTTAAAATCTGAAGAGGGTTTTTTTGAAACACACACAGACATCAAGAATCAGCATATGACCCTCAACAATAATATATTGATGATTTTTTTGTCGTTTAGAGTCTGACTCTCTGTGTGCTTGATGTGTATGTTTAGTATTAATGATTGTAGTCCCGTGATTTTACAGCTTGAAACACAACAATATGACTTTTTTTTTTTTTTCAAGAATAATACATTATGCACTGGAATACACACACACAGACATCAAGAATCAGCATCTGATTCTCAAGAACGGTGACGATAAATAAATACAAAATACTGACAAACAGATCAACTCTGAACATCACAAAACAAGCTACTGTCACAACAAAACAACAGAAAAATAAAAGCAAACATGAACAATCTACGAAAATTACAGGACAATTTAGCTGCATAATTTATTCATGTAGCAATGCATGATGGGAGACATGGATGCGTTTTGATTGGTGGCTCCCATCATGCACTGCAACATGAAGCACTTTGTTTGATTGTCACCATTGTTGAGGGTCATATGCTGATTCTTGATGTCTGTGTGTGTTTCAAAAAAACCCTTTTCAGATAGTAAAAGTGCTGCTGGATCTCAAGCGTTAACAGAGATTTACTATAAAGAAATAATATGTCATCAAAACACCAGTTAATACTGAATGTCACCAATGAATCTGGCCATTTCACAATGAGAAAACACAACCATTATGACTGTGCTTTCCAAAGAATTGTGAACCTAAATTAATCAACTTTGGCTCACTGCACTTTTGGGAAATATAGTTCAGATCGTAGTTTCTCTGGGACATAACAAATGTGCTCTACAAACACTAAGTTGGAGCAGCTAGAGATAAATTAATGTTAATAAATAGAGTCAAGAGCCCAACTAAAGGAAATGCTTTTCACCATCATGGTGACTTCAAACTAAACTTTCATTAAAACATTATCATCTAAACATCTGTTAATTCTCAGTAAGAACTTTTGTTGATGTATGACAGAAATCAAATCAAACTGGTTGATAATAAGTGTAATAATATTTAATGGCTGGAAGTCAATTGTAGATGTTGTGTCTCTCTCTTTTTCTCTTGTTGTTTCTTCAGTGATTCTGCTTATTATCATCAGGTGTCTCCACTAATTGTCAATCACCACTCAATCATCAATCAATTATCTCATTAACTTTAACACTGCTTCAGTGTTACTTTTTAACACCCGGCAAGATGGACTCATATGTACACTTTGGGAGTTCATTTAACACTGGGGATTTTGCTGTGTACATTTACATTTTCTGTGCCCTTATTAACCTCCATAACCATGTCTGCCTCTCTGCCTCAAATTTCTTATTTTCTTGCTCATAGGGGCTAGTTACCAATTAATTTATATATTTTAAGTAATCCAAATTTGTATTCAAATCCAAATCCTGCAAAATATACACAGTTGTCATGTGCAGATACACCTGCATTTTACTGTTGTCTCTGGAGATGGTGAATCATCCTTCAACAGTTTTAGAGTAATATTGTCACTGCCACTTAAAGCAGAAATATATGAGATCCACTCGAGCCCTTTCCCTTCAGCCTGTCTTTGTAATGGGTAGTATTCATAGTATTCATCAGTATATTCATAGTTCTGTTCTTTGCGGATTATCTGAACTGGACCTGGAGTGAAGCTCTTTGTGGATTATCTGAACTGAACCTGGAGTGAAGCCCGTTGTGGATTGTTTATTTTGTTGTCGTGCATTGCACAGTTTTTTCTGTTGAGCCTTTTGGCAATTAATAAAAGCTCAGTCAGCAGTTGTTCGTCGACCCTGTCCTCTTACTTCCCCGCAAATGAACTTAATTCTACTACACTGGTCCCGAAACCCGGGAAGGAAGAAGGGTGGCCGCTGCCATGCAATCAACGTCCTCCACCCCATTTGCGGACATCATCGCATCCCTCGCGGTCCTGCATCGCGAGCAACATCAGGGCCTGCTGGATCTTCGTAACGACCAAGAACGCTGTTACCAATCCATCGTACAGACCCAGCAGGAAGACCGCGAGAGGTTCCGGAGCTGGTTGGACCGGGAGGTTCCCACGGAGACCATTGGGCAGCCGGCTGTGCCTGTCCACCTGCCCATGAACAAAAGGAGTCCTCTGGACGACCCCGAAGTGTTTCTCGACCTCTTTGAGAGGTCCGCCGAGGCGAGTGGTCAATGAGGCTGGTCCCGCTGCTCTCAGGTGAATCACAGGTGGCGGCACAGCAGCTGCCAGTTCAGAACCTCCTGGTCTTTGACGATCTACGGCGGGCCATCATCCAGCGGGTCGGTCGGACCCCAGAGCAGCATAGACAGCGCTTCCGCTCCCTGGACCTGGGTGAGTCCGGCCGGCCCTTCGTGATGGCCCAACAGCTCCGGGACTCGTGCCGCAAATGGTTATTGGCTGAGGGAAGCGACGTGGATCTGGTCATCGATCGCGTGGTGCTGGAGCAGTTCGTCACTCGGCTCCCGAAGAAAACAGCCGAGTCGGTCCAGTGCCACCGCCCCACGTCGCTGGACTCAGCCATCCAACTGACGGAGGACCACATGGTGGCATGCCCAGGGGTCGGCGAACCCCTTCCGTCTGCCTCTCTCTCTCACCCCCCTCTTTTGTCCCCCTCTCTCTCTAGACCTGTTCCTCTTCCCAGGTCTCGTCCGCCCGACCCACCTCATGTTCCGCCCCAGGGGCGGAACAGGACAGGCACCCTTCTATGGATCCAGAGCCCCGCCCAGGGGGGCGGGACTTCCTGCTGCCGGGCCGGACCCCACTCCTGCTTCTCCCCTTTCTCCGCGCCGATCATTCACCTCACTCTCTGCCACGGGAGCGGCGGGCAGGTCTTGGCCGGCCTGTTGGCGGTGCGGGGACCCGGATCATTTTGTGGATAAATGTCCGGTTATGGACATTGGGACGATGATCCGGGTTCCCGACGACCCACAGGCTGCCCCTGGTCAAGCTGGCGGGTACCAAATACCTGTGAGTATCAGGCTGTGGTGGACTCAGGCTGCAACCAAACCTCAGTTCATCAAAGCCTGATGTCATCTGGGGCATTGGATACAGGCCGCATGGTTGGGGTTCGGTGTGTGCACGGGGATGTGATGAAATATCCGGTAGTGCCCGCCATAATTAAATTTAGGGGACAAAAGCATAATGTTGAGGTGGCAGTTAATCCGCACCTCTGGCATCCGATAATTCTGGGAACGAATTGGCCTGCGTTCAATAAATTATTGAGATGTTTATGCTCGGATGCCTCTTGGGGGAAAAAGACGAAAGGTAAGCAGGCGCAGGTTCAGGTTCAGGAGACTGATCAGGGACCAGTGAGTTCAGCTTCAGGGGAACCGAGCGAATCCGGAAGACTGTTTCTTCCGGAGCGCGATGATTTTCCCCTGGAGCAGTCTCACAATGAGACGCTGAAACATGCGTTCGAAAGGGTCAGTGCTATCGATGGTCAGCCTCTCCAGCCTGGACGTCCGCTTACTTATCCTTATTTCGTGATTATAAAAGATAGGTTGTATCGAGTGACCCAAGACACTCAGACAAAGGAAGATACAACCCAATTGTTAGTGCCAAAGAGCCGCAGGGAAATACTTTTCCAAGCAGCTCATTCTAATCCGATGGTGGGGCATTTAGGACAGGCAGCAACACTAAATCGTCTCATGACCTGATTCTTCTGGCCGGGCATCCATGAGAACGTGCGCAGGTGGTGTGCGTCTTGTCGTGAATGTCAGTTGGTGAATCCACCGGCCACCCCAAAAGCGCCGTTGCGCCCACTCCCATTAATGCAGGTCCCCATCGAGAGAATTGGTATGGACCTCATCGGGCCATTGGAACGATCAGCAAGAGGGCATCGCTTTGCATTAGTCATTGTGGATTATGCAACGCGATATCCTGAAGCAGTGACTCTCCGCAACATTTCCGCTAAGAGTGTTGCGGAAGCGCTGTTTAGTTTAATCTCCCGAGTGGGGGTTCCGAAAGAAATCCTCACTGATCAAGGCACGCCGTTTATGTCACGCACGTTACGCGAACTTTACGAGTTGTTGGGCATTAAATCGATTCGGACCAGCGTCTTTCACCCACAAACGGACGGCCTGGTCGAACGTTTTAATCGCACGCTTAAATCCATGATTCGTAAATTCGTTCAAGAGGACGCCAAAAATTGGGATAAGTGGTTAGAACCCCTGTTGTTCGCAGTACGAGAGGTCCCGCAAGCCTCCACGGGGTTTTCCCACTTTGAGTTGCTCTTTGTACGCCAGCCCCGCGGGGTACTGGATGTCCTGAGAGAGACTTGGGAGGACGGACCATCTCAGTTCAAAAATGAAATTCGGTATGTGCTGGACTTGAGAGCAAAACTCCACACTTTGGGGTGGCTGTCGATGGAGAATTTGTTACAAGCTCAGCACAGACAGAGCCAACTGTATAACAGGAGATCTAATTTATGCAAATTTGCACCGGGAGAGAAAGTGCTTGTATTGCTCCCTACCTCAAGCTCTAAATTACTTGCGAAGTGGCAAGGACCCTTTGAGGTTTCACGGCAAGTGGGCGAGCTCGATTATGAGGTGATACGGTCTGACAGGAGAGGGGCACGTCAAATTTATCACCTCAACCTCCTCAAAAAGTGGAATGAGGCAGAATCAGTGATGCTGGCGACGGTGATTAGCGGAGAGGATGATTTATTATTCAGCACCACATCGAGATGGAGCCGGGCGTGGTTATTCGCAGCCGGCCGTATAGATTACCTGAGCACAAGAAAAAGGTAGTTCAGGACGAATTAGAGGCAATGCTTGATATGGGAGTAATAGAAGAGTCCAGAAGTAACTGAGCGAGCCCGATAGTTTTGGTCCCCAAAACGGACGGCTCGATCCGTTTCTGTGTGGACTATCGCAAGGTGAACGCAGTGTCGAAGTTCGAAGCATATCCAATGCCGCGGGTGGACGAATTGCTTGACCGGCTCGGTGCGGCTCGATTTTATTCGACACTGGACTTTGCGAAAGGGTATTGGCAGATCCCCTTGTCGCCATTATCCAAAGAAAAGTCCGCTTTCACGACGCCGTTCGGATTACACCAATTCGTTACACTTCCGTTCAGGCTGTTCGGGGCACCGGCCACCTTTCAGCGGCTCATGGATAAAATTCTGCGGCCCCATGGTGCATATGCTGCTGCCTATCTAGACGACATTATTATCTTCAGTAATGACTGGCAGCGGCATATGCAACATTTGCGGGCCGTCCTGAGATCGCTGAGAGGGGCTGGGCTCACGGCCAACCTGAAGAAGTGTGCGATTGGGCGCGTGGAAGTAAGGTATCTGGGCTTCCACTTGGGGCATGGACAGGTGCGTCCCCAAATTGATAAGACAGCAGCGATTGCGACTTGTCCGCGCCCCAAGACCAAAAAGGAGGTTAGACAGTTCCTCGGAAGGTTTGTACCTAATTATTCGGACCTCACCAGCTCGTTGACTGATCTAACTAAAAAGGATGCACCAGATACGGTCCAGTGGACGGAGCTGTGCCAGCAGGCCTTTACCCAGGTAAAGGCTGCTCTATGTGGCGGGCCATTACTTCACTCTCCTGATTTCTCTCTCCTCTTTATGTTGCAGACTGACGCGTCGGACAGGGGGCTGAGTGCAGTCCTGTCCCAGGAGATAGAGGGTGAGGAGCCGCCGGTGCTGTACATTAGCCGTAAGCTCTCTAAAAGGGAAGCTAAGTACAGCACCGTGGAGAAGGAGTGTTTGGTCATCAGGTGGGCCGTTCTCACCCTCCGCTATTATCTCCTGGGACGGGAATTCACCCTCTGTTCGGACCACGCTCCTCTGCAGTGGCTCCACCGCATGAGGGATGCCAACGCGCGGATCACTCGTTGGTATCTGGCTTTACAGCCTTTTAAGTTCAAGGTGGTCCTGAGTTGGGCGGTGGGGGTATGTGGCGAGGGGGGCGTGGTTCAGCAAGGTCTGCAGCAGGAGAGAGCGTCAGGAGACGCTTGGTGAATGAGTGGGGTGAATGTAAATCACGAACACCTGTTTCTCGTTCCAGTGATTGGCGCGGAGACAGGATAAAACGCTGTGAGAAGCAGGAGTGTGTGAGAGAGAGGGGAACTGCCGACTGAGACACGACAACCTATATGGAGTGAAGCCCTTTGCGGATTATCTGAACTGGACCTGGAGTGAAGCCCTTTGTGGATTTTCTGAACTGAACCTGGAGTGAAGCCCATTGTGGATTGTTTATTTTGTTGTCGTGCATTGCAGTTTTTTCTGTTGAGCCGTTTGGCAATTAAAAAAAGCTCAGTCAGCAGTTGTTCGTCGACCCTGTCCTCTTCCTTCCCTGCAAACAAACTTAATTCTACTACAATTATTAATTGTTTTATTGTTTTATTTTGTAATGTTTATAATAGAGCCGTTAGACTGAGAGTTTAGAGTAGATCCGTTCATCTGAGACATCATACGAGTAAACGCCATTACTGAGAAAACATCACTCATCATTTCTTGTGATTATTCTCCGTTTATTCTCAGGTAACGGATCATTAAAGTTATTAAAATGCATTTAGGAAACGAGTATGAATGTTAAGAACATGTATGAAATAGTAGAAAAAGAGTAAAAGTTTTACTGAGTGTGCTAATGCGTGTTTATGCGCGGAGCACATGGTAGTTGGGCCTACTAATGTAGTTTTCGCCAAGTGGAAAAGCTAAAAGGCGTTTATACATTTTGTATTATGTTTTATACTGTTTATTTTGGTAACTGTTTACGAGTTATGTAAGAGTATACGTAACTGTATTCATGTTTTATTCGCTGATGGTGAAAAGAATGAGAAATGTTTAGAGAATGTTGTGCGTATGGTTATAAGTTAATATATTCGCAACAAAAAGGAAATATGTATATGACCAACCTGTATGTGAATATGAGTTATGTGTGCTTAACATGAAAATTATATGAGTAAACGCCATCACTGTCTGAGAAATCATCACTCATCATCTCTTGTGATTATTCTCCATTTATTCTCAGGCGTAACATCTTATCCATGAAATTTCTGCATTACCAATTTCAATCTTATAAAAAGTACAGGTCAGTTTGTCAGATAAAAAAAATAAAATCCAACTCCAAACATGGTTTTATCTTAAGCAATATTTGTCACTATACAATGATTCACTCTAAAACCTTTAGTTAATGGGAAACGTAATATAAAAGTTTTCCTATAAAGTAGAAATTTATCATAAATAAATATTGAGTCTGAATCAAATCCTTTTAAATTAAATAAAAATTAAAAGCCAAATACACAGTCACATTGAATTTCAAATCTGAGTTTTTGAAAAGCTGCTGTTGTTCTTTTATGAAATGTAAGTTGCTACAGTAAGAACTATATACAATGGTTGTCTGATTTGTCAAGCATGTAAACACATATTAGTCGCAGGTTTTTTTTAAAAAGTGGCTTTAAAATTTGTTTGTCTCTTCAAGTTAATAAAACACATTAAATACATTCTAAAAACCCATAGGAAAATCCTAAAGGGGAATCTTGAAAATTCTAATTCTCTTTAGGACTAGCTGCAAACTCTTCAGTTGAATTCAATAAATTCATTTATTTGTACATTTATTTAACAGACAATTATCCCATGGCCACCTTTATATACATTGATTTTTGAAGCTGTGTATGAGGAAATGTAACCATTAAACAATGAATATTTTGAATCTTGAAGGTGTTTGCAGTAAAGTTGCTTCAGTGATCTCGTGCATGAATAGTTTTTGTTCAGCCCTGCAGTCTGTTGTGTAACTGTGACTCTCTTGCACAGTAATAAACAGCTGTGTCTTCAGTCTTCAGGCTTTTCACCTCTAAATACAGCATGTTTTTGCTGGTGTCTTTTGTGATTGAGAACTGGCCTTGTAGAGACTGAGCATAATATGCAGTTGTGCCAGTATCTATATAACCAATCCACTCCAGTCCTCTTCCTGGTTTCTGACGGATCCAGTGCATGTTGTAGCTGCTCATTGAGATTCCAGACACACTGCAGGACAGAGTGACTGATTCTCCTGGTCTTTTCACCACAGAATCTGAGGAGGTCAAAGACTGACCACTAACAGCTGAAAAATAAAGAAAATTAACATTAGTTTAGTTAGAACAGTGCACCTTTAACTGACAAGAATTTGAGAGTTTCTCACATGAAATAATCAACAGCAGAACTCCATACAGTAGCATTTCCATTATCACCCCAAAACTGTAAAATATTAATGATATTCAGTTGCACTGCAGCTGCAGGACACAGACACTGACTGAGAATTTGGTTTTATAGCAAGTACTTTTAGAGTTTGTTACACTGACCCTCCCTAAATCATGTAATTTGCATACAGAGGCAAAACTGTGGTAAAACTGAACTGAGAAAATGGATTCAAATATTCTTGACTGAATTCTGATTGATTTGATACAATATTTTTTATTTCATTTTCTTTGAATCTGATTCATTTTTAGAAAGCTTGCTGACATACGGGTCAAAGACGAGACGTCACCATTTTGGTGTCCACATCAAATTAAATTTACAAAAGTCATTTTATTTACATAAAAAAAAAAACATGTTGAATGCAAGCAGTGTGTCTCCTTTCATATTTCAAATAATTTTTGAGAAAATAACATTTTAACATATGGGGGAAATAATGTTCCAAAGTGTAAATTTGTCATTCAGAGTTTTAAATTTAGAATTTAGCTTTAAATTCCCATTCAAAGAAAGTCAATGCATACAATGTTGTTTTGGTTAATCACATCTGCTGTTCCAGAAACTAGGATAGCATCACAATTATTTAGAAATAAAATGAATGAAAGCAATTCACTGAATGAGTTATCTTGAACTCTAAGTCTAATTGTTAACAGAAGGCAAAAAAAATACAAATTTTAATTGCAATCAAGATTAAACTCACTTACATTGATACAACATATGTGGATTTTAGATGAAAACTATAATGTATAATTTCTATGTGGATCTTAGATGAAAACTATAATATCAACCTATATCTGTGGAATAAAAATAAATAACATCAACGTAGAGCAGTCTATCTAATGCTAAAAGCATTCAATTTTGCTATAAAATAGCAAAATGTCAAAATGATTACGTAACATGGAGTAGCCTATATAAACTCTCACAACGAGGAAGAATCCTTGAAAGTAGACTTTAATCACAATAACCAGGAAAACAGGAGAAAACCACATTAACACAAACAGGAACCGACAGAGACTGAGGGAGAACACAGGGTATATATACACATGGCAAAATAAACAGACATGTGACAAATTACTACATCAATGAACTGTTTATTAAATTATAATTTTATTGGACATGTTTGATTGTTGTTGAGCTGAATTTGTGTATTTATATTCAGTTGAATTGGAGATTGAATTTGAAGAGTAAACATGGAGAGTATTGTGTGGAAATGTGAAGAGGTGTTACTGATGTAATGCTGCAGAAGAGTTATGTATATTGCAATGCTCTACCATTTGAGCTATGCAAAACCTGAAATATGACACAGATAAAAGGGTACAATGCATTAAAATGAAAGTGTCCTGTTGTCGAGAGGGGCGGAAATTTAGTAAAAAAAAAAGTTGCGCCATTAAACACTTTCCCATTGAGACTGTCCTCCAAAAAAAAAAACGACCCTATAGGTCGTTTTTTAAGCACCATATTACGACCTATATTTACGTTTTGAAGTCATGCGCCCTCTAGTGGTCATAAAAATAATGACAGTGTCGTGTTACGTCTGTCGTCATGAAATGACGTATGACTGTCGTTACCAATCAAAATGCGTGTTTATTTAAATGCAATGTGTGGATGTTTTACACCATTTCTCCTTTTTCCATTTACCAAAATTAAATTTTATTAATGACTACACCCACCCCACCCCTAAACCTAACCTTAGTGATTTATAGTGCATTTACACTTTATGAGCACATGTGTTCCCTGGGATCGAACCCACGATCGCATGATCACATGATTGCATATTGTTATTGCAATGCTCTACCAGTTGAGCTTCGCGAAACCCGAAAAAATAACGCAGATAAAAGGGAACAATGCATTAAAATGAAAGCAAATGCTCGTATGGGTCGTATTTGATGAATTCAAATGAAAGTGTCCTGTTGTCGATAGGGGCGCCACTTTAGTAAACGCTCCTATGAGTCGTATTTCAGGGAAGTGACAAACGACCTATATTGTCGTATTGGTTGGAGAACATGTTGTTCCCATTAGATCTATGCAAATCCCATAGGTGACTTATTTTGATCTCAATAAGGTGAGTTGTCACTGAAAGGTGAGGAGTTTGCATCTATGATTCATACACAAAAAATGTAAAATATTGACGTATTTATAGCACTATAACGTAAAAATACTTGCGTATTAACAGCAATAAAACATAAATCATTTACGTATCCAAGTGTAAATGTGAATTCCCATGTATTAATATTAAAATCGTGACATTAATGTTTTAAATCTGTTGTATTCAATTGTCATATCAATACAAGTTTTAGTCGCATTTATTAAATGCAGTTTCAGCACCTTTCTAAATGTACAAAAAATTTACGTTTTGTCTTTGAAAGTTACATATTAATACCTACGTATTAACAATGAGACCAGACATATTATACGCTGCAGCTACATTGGAGAAGCGGTTTGGAAAAAGGATGGGTTAATGATTCCGCTGCAGTGCGCTCCAGTGGTTGTACACTTGTTATTGCGGTGCATTATGAGATTGATTGAGTTCTACTATGGTTTCGAACACCATACAAATGGATGTCCCCTTAAATAGTCCCCTATTTAAGTTCCCTATAGGGGGTGATTTCGGACACAGCCCTAGTTTCCTAGTGTGTGCCTGTTAATTACCCTAGCAACCTATTGTGTCCATTCTTATGTCTATTGGTATGTCTTTGGTTAGTGTGTTTCTCTCCTGCATTTTATATTCTCCTGTTATCCTGAGTGTTTGTTATTTCGATTTATTATTAAAGTTTGCTGCTGCTTCTAGATCCTGCCTCAACTCCCTTTGATGCAACCACACGTAGAATGATAACGTTTTATAGAGAGCTGTTTATATGGTTGTTTTCAGATTTTGTGCAGTACTGTAGTTCATTCTTCATATTATTCATCTGCAGATACATCAGTTTCTTACTGTTGTCTCTGGTGATGGTGAACTGTCCCTGAACAGACTGAGAGTAGTATATAGAGCCACTACCAGATGAGATGTATGCCAGCCACTCCAGACCTCCTCCTGCAGCCTGTCTGATCCAGAGGCTGTACAGGTTAGTCTGTGAGATCCTCCAGGTTTAATGACCGCTGACTCAGACTCAGTCAGTGTCTGACACCAACAGACTGAAAAATGAGCAGTTCAACATTAACATTTACAACAGTACACATGAATAAGTCTGATTGTCAACAGGTTTTTATGAGCCCTTCTTACATTCTGTGAAAACAAACATGATATAATTATACATTCTTGCATTGAATTGATAAAAAAAGATTACATCTATATGTCATCTAAAACATACATACAAACTTACATTGTTAAGTTAACAAGACTTAAAGATCACTTTTTTCTGCATTAGATCAGTATGGTGGTATGCTTATAATGCTTTACGTTCATTTAGAAAGATCTCCATGAAGAAGTATGTTAAAAATTTAAATCATTATTTATAATATAGCTTGTTGACTTTCAGGGAAGTGTAGTGAAAAATGCTTTTGGGCCATCAGAGATCACATGAATAGTTTTTGTTCAGCCCTGCAGTCTATTGTATAACTGTGACTGTCTTGCACAGTAATAAACAGCTGTGTCTTCAGTCTTCAGGCTTTTCACCTCTAAATACAGCATGTTTTTGCTGGTGTCTGTGGTCACTGAGAACTGGCCTTGTAGAGAAATCATTGAAGCTTGTTGAATTTTAGGGAAATCACATGAAGAGTAGTGCCAGTGCCATAGTTGTCAATACAGCCGATCCACTCCAGTCCTCTCCCTGGTTTCTGACGGATCCAGTGTATCCAGTAGCTGCTCATTGAGATTCCAGACGCACTGCAGGACAGAGTGACTGATTCTCCTGGTCTTTTCACCACAGAATCTGAAGAGGTCAAAGAACAACCCATGAAGGGTAACACTTTACAATAACAGTACATGAATAACCATGAACTAATACCTGAATTAATAGCAAGCGGCAACCTCCCCAGTCTCTCCTGAAGCCAATACGGAAGTGACTTAAACTGTGATTCATCGACTGGCCGCTAGGGACAGGCTGCAAATGAGAGCAGAATCTCATTGAGTCCCATGTTAAATTGGCCAAGTTTATAGCAGAAAAAAACAGGTTGGTTCAAATTGTGGTTTTGGTCTATACTGCTAATGTTGTCCTTCATGACAACTCTGAGGGGGGTGAATTTTTTTATAACTCATCTGTTTAAATTATATTAAGCCTTAAAGTTCTGCATAATTAAGGGCGTGGTCACTTGAGTAACAGGTGGATCGCACTGCTGTCTGTGAGTCTTCACTTTACCTCAGCTAATTCCAGCCGCTGAATTTGGCATCTCAGCCGTATTTGTGCTTTTTTCTCGATTATTTTATACAATTATAAAATATGGCTTGCTGCATAATATTCGAGACTGATGTGTGTCTGTGTAGATGTGCATGCATGCAGATATTTAAATACAATTGTTGGATCGTCTTGGCATTGGCTGAAATTTTTGGTTGTGAGATTTACTACAATGACAATGGCGGGAGGATATAAAAATCCGACAGCACTGCTTGGATATTATAACTAAAACTGCTGCACTATTTAAAAAAAATATACTTTGGACATGGGCTCATTTGTTTGTTAGATACGATACAGTTTTACAACATTAACGCTGCTCAGATTGCATTATTTCTTGAAGAACGATGAGAGAGAGCAGATCATTCAGAAGAAATGTGATGCAAACAATGGACAATATATACATCTTTCATGGACAAAAAGTTATGTTTTTTTGTTTTGCAATGGACACTCATATTTTACCCAAGTGCCACAGATTGGATTCATCTCGCGATCTCTATTTCATTAAGGTATGAAGTCCCATTTGATTTTCCATGTTGTTATTTGCACACCCCACACTGGTGTTGGAGCATCTATATCTAAAAAAAAAAAAAAAACCCACCTTAGATTGACAGTAAAACTTTAGAAATTTCTAATGATAAAACTTAATTAATATTTTAGATCGTATCTAAGATAGATAGATAGCTCCTTTGACTGCTAACATGGTCAGGTCGAGCTAGGCGGGCCTGGTTTCAGCAACCAGTCACATCAGCTCAAACCACCACCCGCCTCTTTACCCATTTTCAGTTATCCGGGAGTGACGTGTGGTGGCGCGCAGCTAAGATGGCAGCGGCCTCCTTTTCGCCTCAAAACTGCTCTTCGGAAACCTATGGGTGACGTCACGGCGCTACGTCCATATTTTTTTACAGTCTATGATTAATAGTTACTTCAACATGAACTCAAGATTAGTTAAGATAGGAACTAATCATGAACTAATGAAGAGTGATCCTTAACTATGACAGGAGTCATAAGTATTCATGCATGGAAACAAGCCTTAACTACGTGCAGAGATGTATAGTAACGAAGTAGAACTACTTCACTACTGTACTTAAGTACTAAAAGGTGGTATCTGTACTTTACTAGAGTATAATTTTTTTCTCCTACTTCCACTTTTACTTCAGTACATATTTTCGATAAGTTTAATACTTTTACTCCGATATTTTTTTTATGTGCTGCATCGTTACTCGTTACAATTATAAAAATGTTACGAATCATTCCATTCCAAACCCACGTAACCACTGCCAGAACGGTAGATGGCAACTAGCTGGCTATCATAAAGGCTGCCACGCAGCGCGTTGAATGGTATTTTTGACCCATCACTAATGTCAACTTTCTCTTATTTTATGACAGCCTACTGTTGCCAAAAATAAATCGTAGAGCATGTCTCCTTTGGTGCTTCTTAATCACACGCCCGTTTTTATAGTGTAGTAGTGTTTTATAGGTTAATAGATTTACACTGACATAACTAATGCAGGAGTTTTCCTGCATTGAAATGTCAAAGCCTTATTTGTTCGGTGAGTGATGTAGAATAGAATGACTGCTGCGCTTGTCAGGGCGCATCTAAGAACGAGCAGCGAGAGAGAGAGAGAGTGCCCCGGCCGCGCGCGCACATTCACCGTTAACCGAGCGCTGTCTTGCTCTCAAATTGCTCTCTATTTGTTTACATAGTTAATGTGCACTGTGAAGTAACATATACAAACAATGAACAGCTGTATTTTTATTAACTAAGATTAACAAAGATTAATAAATACAGTAACAAATGTATTGATCATGGTTAGTTTATGTTGGTTATTAGTCTAATACATTAACTAATGTAATGTTAACAAATCAAACCATATTATAAAGTGTTACAAACAAATCATTTACTCAGAACACCTCTTGAAATGAGAATATAAGTGTGCTTACCCCATTTTTTTTTAATAAGAGTGGTTAGTAAGATTTAATCTTAATGAACTACAGTATCAGTGTTTTTAGGTGCTCTAATCACGTTTGTTTTTACATAAGAAATACTTGAATGTGGCCTACTGGCCTTTGAGATCTTTTAGTTGCCCTAACAAGTTGAGGGTGAAAAGAAAATGTGTAACTTCCAAAAATGACTGCTTTATGCACACTATAGTTTAAGAAGGTAATAAGCTGTGGAGAAAGAAAAAACAAGCAGGGAAGAGAAGGGAGGAATGCTTTAAAGGAGGACGGGACATACTTAATCTGTTTTTGTTTACAAAAAGTTACAGCCAAAGGAATTGTGATTGTCCTTTAGGTTAATCATTTGAAATAATAAAAACAATATGATGTTCAAACTTTTGACTACTTTCTTTAATAACTACATAACACAATACTTGTACTTTTACTTTCAGTACTTGAGTAGTAAATTTTAAAACAAACTACTTGCAATACTTAAGTACAAAAAATGTTGAATACTTTAGTACTTCTACTTAAGTGTGGTGCTTAAAGAGCACTTCAACTTCTACTCAAGTCACTTTTTTGATAGAGCACTTGTACTTTTACTCAAGTCTGGGTCTCTAGTACTTTATACATCTCTGACTACGTGTTAATATATGTTTGGTAATTAATGCATTAATTAACATTTAGGGTAAACTAAATCAAACAGTCTCTATAAGAGGAAAACATTTTTTTGAAACAGAAATATTTANACTCTCACTTTTGATCAATTTAATGCATCCTTGCTGAATAAAAATGTGAATTTCTTTAAAAAAATAAAAAAATAAAATATTTATATAATATATATATATATATATTGACCCCATTAGAGTACACTACAGTTTATAGGTTTGGGATCAACAAATCCTGTGGGGAAAAAAATAAATAAAATAATAATAAAAATGGGTTTAAACTGTTAAAACAATTTTCACACCAATATTAATCAGCACAACTGTTTTCAGCATTGATAATAATCCAAAATGTTTCTTGAGCAGCAAATCATCATATCAAAGTCCATTAAAAGAGGAAGTTCTAATCTTTCTCTTGTTGCTGTTGCTCTTTTTCTTTCTATCTCAGGATGCCCAGCAAGGTTACTAGAGGTTACAACAGCTCCACTTTGGATCCAGCCTCACTTGTGAAGACTTCAGATGATGGAAACTATAGATGGACTTACAAAACTAACAGATATTATCCTTGTATTGTAAACATTGGTCCCGTTTCACAGACATTGCTTAGATTAAGTCAGGATTAGGTTTTAGTTAAATTAGGACATTTAAGTAGCTTTTTTAAACATGCTTTAGAAAAAAATAAAAAACATTACTGTTGTGTATCTTAACACAAAACAATGACACTGACATATTTTAAGATATGCTTTCAGTTTAAGGGTTAGTTCACTCCAAAATTACATTTCTGTCATTAATTATTCACCCTCTTGTCGTTCCAAACTGTAAGAACTTCAATCATCTTCGGAACACAAATTAAGATATTTCTGATGAAATCCGAGGGTATCTGATCCACATATAGGCAGCAACGTCATTGCACCTTTTGACATCCAGAAAGGTAGTTGAAAACTTAGTTTAGCCGGAGCTCCGTGTGTGTCTATGGCGAGTCACGCAGTTACTGTGATACTCTGGGGCGGGTCCTACCTGTCCGGTCTGAAATAGTCCGAATATAAACACTTATTATTAGTGTACCATAATGATTCAGGGTAAGACAATGGATTCATGTTGTACATTCTCATTATATAATTTTTGTTTGTATCATTTTTAACACAAAAAAAGTAACGGACAGCAGCTTTAATGTTATGAAGCGACGAGAATACTTTTTAAACCACGGTAGTCACGTTGACTATTTTAACCATGTTTTCAACTACCTTTCTGGATGTCAAAAGGTGCAATGATGTTGCTGTCTATGTATCAGATCAGATACCCTCGGATTTTATCAGAAATAGTGTCTTAATTTGTGTTCTGAAGATGAACAAAGGTCTTACAGGTGTGGAACGACAAGAGGGTGAGTAATTAATGACAGAAATTTTATTTTTGGGTGAACTAACCCTTTAAGCCTTGTCTGTGAAACTGGGCAAGTGCCTCAAAGGAAATGTTTGCATGACAGTTTTGCTGACAAATAGACAGGGATATCTCTATGGAAGCTTGTTACCGTCACTAAATAAAACAATTTAATTGTAGGGCTGCACGATTTATTGCACAATATGGAAAATATAATTGAACTTGAATGCAATTATCACTTAAACACGATTCTTAGTTCGATTATGAAATCGCAAAGGCTGCGATTCATTTTTTTTATGCGCGGCTTGTCAATGAAGTATGGCTCCGTTTGCTAATCCATCTGAAAGCACTGCGAGTTTAAGTTGCTTATAATGTACATTTGAAAAAGCAACAAGCGTCAAACATCTTTCCAGACATGAGAAGCATTTATTAACATCTTGTCCAACAAAAGACAACATTTAATAACATGTCTTTACTCCAAACTCACTTCATAACGAGTTTAGCATCCTTCTGTGAGATGATGTGGCTTCTTACACAGAATAAGGCAGTCGTGTGTTTATCATGTTTAATCAATCGAAACGTTTTAATCTTCTGTTTATTCAGCTACAGCGATATGATGAGTGTTATGTTATACTCTTCTGCTGCAGGGCATATTTAGAGTCTCTGCATAAAAGCGCCCTCTGGCTTTCAGATGGAGAGGCATTTACTACTGATCACAAAACCGTACAGCTCTGACAAGCTGCGTATTAAATAAATGCAGCCTTTGCCAGATCGCGTGCGATTTAATCGCGATAAATCCTGCAGCTTTTCTATCACGCAATTCTAACTTTATAACTCGCAATTCTGACTTTATATCTCGCAATTCTGACTTTATAACTCGCAATTCTGATTTTATATCTCGCAATTCTGACTTTATAACTCGCAATTCTGACTTTATATCTCACAATTCTGACTTTATAACTCGCAATTCTGACTTTATAACTCGCAATTCTGACTTTATATCTTGCAATTCTGATTTTATATCTTGCAATTCTGACTTTATATCTCGAAATTCTGACTAACTCGCAATTCTGACTTTATATCACACAATTCTGACTATATTTCGCAATTCTGACTTTATAACTCGCAATTCTGACTATATCTCGCAATTCTGACTATATCTCACAATTCTGACTTTATATCTCACAATTCTGACTTTATAACTCGCAATTCTGACTTTATATCACACAATTCTGACTTTATATCTCACAATTCTGACTATTTCTCGCAATTCTGACTTTATATCTCGCAATTCTGACTTTATATCACAATTATGACTATATCTCACAATTCTGACTTTATATCACAATTATGACTATATCTCACAATTATGACTTTATAACTCACAATTATGACTTTATGACTCACAATTCTGATTTTATAACCCGCAATTCTGACTATATCTCGCAATTCTGACTTTATATCTCACAATTCTGACTTTATATATTAAACCATCCCATGCTGGTGGTCACCAGAAAACCAGCACCAGCATACCAGCACCAAAACACAACATATGCTGGTCTTGCTGGTATGACCAGCTATGCTGGTCTATGCCGGTGACCAGCATACCAGCACCAGCATCCCATGCTGGTGGTCACCAGCAAACCAGCACCAAAACACAACTTATGCTGGTCTTGCTGGAATGGGATGCTGGTGCTGGTATGCTGGTCTATGCTGGTTTTTCCAGCAGGGCTAGGCAAATCCTGCGGATTGGGCTGTCTAAGGAGCCGAAAAACTCCCATACTGTCGAGCTTACTTTACTTTTTTCGGCTGTGGACAGAGCCTCTCACTCTCCCGCTCGGAATAGCTGCGCGCTGCATCTTCTTCTTGTTTGACAGGCATCAGCGCGTTAAAGCCGCAGTCACACTAGACTAGAACATGCAAATTTTCTTCGGATGCTGTAACGGTCGTGATATGACGTCACGGTCTACAGCGTCTTTTTTATAAACATGAATTCAACATATAACAAAGTAATACATTCAAAATGTAAAAATATAGAACCTACTCGACTTTACTGCAAAAATATAATTCTTTTAATTCAGCCAAGAGGTCATGCCATGACAAAGCGATCTTTTACTGGTCGCACGTCTTCACGTGATGCAAATTCGCAGCTCAGAGTTCACCAAATTTGAACTTTGGAACGCAACGAAATGCAAATTTTTTTCCGCACAAGCTTGCGTTTCCGGTCTGATGCATTCGCATGCATTTGAATGGAAGTCAATGGAACGAAAAGTGCAGTGTGACCTCCCCTTTAAGGTGCAATACTGCCACCTGAGAGGTCAACCAAGTACTGGCGCTGGAGTATTTACATGTCATGATATCATAAGAGTCTATTCATTTTAAATATTGTGGTAATCAATACCGGTATATCGTCACACCCTAAATTAACACGATATTGATATTTCATGCTTTGAATATCACGGTTATCGTCAATACCGGTATATTGCAACACCCCTAATTTACACTAAGTTAAAAGTTTATTTTGTCCTATAAATATATTTACCAGACACTGCAGCCAGCAACAGCAAGAGATATGAAGTGAACGTGATTTATGTCAAGGCTGAACTGGTGATGAGTCCTCCACTCAACAGTGTAGTTGTTTAAATATGGAACGGACATCAGATCATTTGCATTGAAATCCTGAATTAGCAAAAACTGTGTAGTCTGTGGTGCTTGAGTCCATTGAAGTTCATTTCATGGACAATAGTACCACCTCTTGATATAACTTTATTTTATTATTATTTTGTTACAGTAGGCAGGTGCGTGTAACTTCTGAGTTTCTTCAAACAGATAAAGAGTGATGTGTTCTGGTGAGAGTGGGTACAGGACTGTGTTTAAGTAATGACAGAGTCGTATTACTACAGCTGTGTCTTTAGCCTCTGCAGTGTTATTTTAACACAGACTCTAGAGACTTATTAGTTTAATGTTGAAAACATCAAGCAACAGAATAACAAACTTTATTTAAATGTTCATTAACTTTATTGAAATGGCAGTTTTTGTGCACAGGGCTGCAGTCATTTCAGTCTCTGTGTGTCTCGGGCACAATAATATACAGCAGTGTCTTCATTCTTCAGGCTGTTCATCTGCAGATACACCTGCTTCCTACTGTTCTCTCTGGAGATGGTGAACCGTCCTTGGACAGACTGGGAGTAATACATTTCCTGGCTATCATATCTGATTAATGCCAGCCATTCCAGCTCTTTCCCAGACTTCTGTCTGATCCAAGCCATCCATTTATTATCAAAGTCTAAACCAGAGGCAGTACATGTCAGTTTATGGGATTCTCCAGGTTTGATGACTACAGCTTCAGACTCAGTCAGTGTCTGACACCAACAATCTGCAAAATAAAACATGATGAATTTGTGTAAATTCAGATAAAAATAAACTATTATATTCTGAGCAGTAAAACCTGGAATCATACATTGAGAAGCTAGAATCAGTACTGTAAATTCCAAAACTTTACGCTCCATATTGTTGTACTGAATTATTGAGCTGCACACTGATAGAGAACTGATTATGAAGGTTCAAGAGGAAGATTAATTTGCATAATCCACTTAAATATTCAGTTAGGGGTGTATTGTATTTAAATATGGGCATCATATTACTGAATCAGATATATGCATTTTATAGATCCATTCAAGGCATTTTAGTAATGAACTCAAATCTTTGTATATTGAACTCTAATATTTATTTTGTTCATTTTTTTTTATGTGTATCTGATGTGTATTATTTAAAATATATAATTTATAATTAGAAATAAATTATTTTACTTAAATAATTAAAACAATTATTTCCACAGTTTGTTTTCAATAGTAAATATACAGATTCATTAGATTGTTTAATGATTAAGGTCGTATCCTGGCATTCAACGTCAAAACTAGTCATGCATGTTAAGTGTTCGTGCACATGTTTTTTTGCACAAGCTTTAAACTGGAATTCATCACAGTGCCTGTATACCGAACACAATAATACACAGCCGTGTCCTCAAATTGCAGACTTTGTTCTGTAATTTATTCATGGTGTGTTATTTTGTATTGTGTCAGTGTTTCCGAGATGCAACCAGCTCACAGAGTCTGGCCTATGGTTAACAATCTACGGTGGAAAGATCAATTGTTTTTGGAAATTCACCAGCATCTCATTGGTGGTTCTTTTTAACTGAATATTTAAGTGGATTATGCAAATTAATCTTCCTCTTGAACCTTCATAATCAGTTCTCTATCAGTGTGCAGCTCAATAATTCAGTACAACAATATGGAGCGTAAAGTTTTGGAATTTACAGTACTGATTCTAGCTTCTCAATGTATGATTCCAGGTTTTACTGGAACAGATAAACAGTGATAAAGAGTCCTATTACTACAGCTGTGTCTTTAGCCTCTGCAGTGTTATTTTGTTAAGACATACTCTAGAGACCTAGCTTTTTTCAATATTAAAAACATCACCAAGCAACAGCATAACAAGCTTTATTGAAATGTTTTTTTATGAGTGGTTCTTCTTCTCTACTTCGTGGGAGCACTAGAAATATACACAGCCAAGGATGGGCTGGGTATATAAATACTGGAGAATTTGCATCGAGTATTGAATATTACAGGTATAATGAAGTGAGACATACTATGTAAAACAAGACTTCGCAATGATGTGTGGTGAATGAGAGTCTTTTATAGTCCGGTTCATGTGCTGCAGCGGGATGTGGTGATTAGTGATTAGTTTGGAGTGTGTGCAGGTGACTGGCAGGGAGGATTATTGGAATTGGGGTCCGGGAAGTGACAGGAATCGTGACATAATGCCCCCCTCCCGGAAGGTGCGTCCTCGCACCGTGGATGGAACAACTGGGGAGGGGGGGTGGGTGCCCTGGAGACCCACTGGCGGGTGAGGGTGGATGTACAGACGGGTAAGGAGGTCTCCAGGGCAGGTTCACGGACTGTAGTGCACAGTCAGGCAAATCTGAATAATAGGCAATGTCCAAATAATCCTTAATATAATCCTCCAAAGAACCTGGTCCCTGCTTCAGCCATAACAACAGTTGTGCACTGTTCCTACCGGGCCATTGTACTTCAGGAAAGCTGCTGGATCTTTGTGCTGGCGAAGTCTTCTGTAATGAAGTGAGACTCAGGCAGGAATCCATTTGCGAGCTTTATTAAAAGTGAGCGTAGTCGTACAGGCAGGGTCAAACGGGAACAAACAGGAACAGCAAGGGACAGGCAGAATCGTGGTCAGAATACAGGCAGTACATAGATCAGGACAGGCAGATATCACTCACAGAACAGAATACCAGGCAAGGGTCAAAAGCAGGCAGCAACGGGTCGATAACAGGTAACAGACAGGAACGGTAACAGACAGGCAGACAGGATAATAATGCTCAGAATTGCAACACAGGTGTATATATAAAAAAAAAAAAAACAAGACTTCACAATGAAGTGTGGTGATTGAGAGTCTTTTATAGTCCGGTTAATGTGCTGCAGCTGGGTGTGGTGATTAGTGATTAGTGTGGAGTGTGTGCAGGTGACTGGCAGGGTGGATTATGGGAATTGGAGTCCGGGAAGTGACAGGAATCGTGACAACAGGGATAGTTCACCCAAAAATTTACATTTTGTAATCATTTATTCACTCTCATGTTGTCCCATATGACTTATTGTATAATGGCTTTCCTGTAGCTCAGTAGTTAGAGCATGGCACTAGCAATGCCAAGGTCATGGGTTCGATCCCAGGGATTGCACATACTCAGATACAAATGTATAGTATAATGCAATGTAAGTCGCTTTGGATAAAAGCGTCTGCCAAATGCATAAATGTAAATGTAAATGTACTGTCTTCTGTGGAACAGAAAAGGTGGCTGCTTTTTCCATACAAAGAAAATAAAAATACTACATCTCCAAAATGGCAAAATAAATAGCATTAAATGTATCATTAATGTAGTCAAACAAATTTATATATATATAGGTTTGGAAAGAGACTGCATTTTATTGTTTTATTAAGTTAAAACTAATGATACAATGTTTTGCTTTTTGGTTATATTCTTGATAAATTATTCCTTTAATGTGAAATAATCTGAGTCTTAAGACTGCTGTTTTTAAACTGACCTCAACACTTTTTTAAGGATGAGAGAGAGAGTTAGAGAGAAAGATGGTATCAGAGTAATTTATTAATTTGAAAATAAATTATTAAGTCACTGTACAAATGAACAGATAAAATAAAATACATAAAAACAATAAATTAAAATACAGCCTGGCCTGTCATCTCATTCTTCGCCCTCCCCTTTTGGGTTTTTGAAAGCTGAATGAAAACAAAGTAAATATTGTACATTAATACACTGCAGTTTCTTCAGTCTTCAGCTGATTCATGCAGATAGAAATTAGAGCTGTCCTTAGATGCTGTGAACCTGCCCTGCACTGACTGAGCAGAGCCTGTCTTCTCATCTATGATGTGGACTAACAGAGTAAGTGTGCTCAAGCAAAACTGCCAATTACTTTTTTTTTATTTGTATAATGGGGAAGGGTGCCCTCTTCTGTCCTCTGAATGATTCTTAAAATTGTGCTTATTGCATATTAGCTTGTTTGCTTATTGTACACAGGGTTATTAAATGCCATTTATAACACTTAAAGGGATAGTTCACCCAAAAATGAAAATTTGATGTTTATCTGCTTACCCCCAGGGCATCCAAGATGTAGGTGACTTTGTTTCTTCAGTAGAACACAAATGATGATTTTTAACTCCAACCGTTGCAGTCTGTCAGTCATTTAATGCATGTCAATGGTAACAAAATCTATGAGAGTAAAAAAACATGCACAGACAAATACAAATAAAACCCTGCGGCTCGTGATGACACATTGATGTCCTAAGACAAAACAATCAGTTTGTGCGAGAAACCGAACAGTATTTAAATAATTTTTTACCTCTAATACACCACTATGACCAACTGCCTTGAGCGAGAGCACGTACACACCTCACACACCGGATGCCGAGCACGCATTCAAGGCAGTTAGGCATAGTGGCGTATTAGAGGTAAAAAATTATATAAATACTGTCTGGTTTCTCACACAAACCGATCGTTTCGTGTCTTAGGACATCAATGTGTCGTCACGAGCCGCAGGGTTTAATTTGGATTTGTCTGTGCATGTTTTTTTTCCTCTCATAGATTTTGTTCCCATTGACATGCATTATACGACTGACAGACTGCAAAGGTTGGAGTTAAAAATCATCATTTGTGTTCTACTGAAGAAACAAAGTCACCTACATCTTGGATGCCCTGGGTGTAAGCCGATAAACTTCAAATTATCATTTTTCCTTTATTTATCCTTTAAAGATAACTGATTTACACACGCTAATACATCACCTGACCTACATGTGCAAAATATTTGTCTGTCTGTCAGTCTATCTATCTATCTATTTAAGAGATTCAAGAGAGAGATTCAAGATTTTTATTTGTCACATGCACAATTATATAGAGCATATATAACCAGCAGTGAAATGAGAGTCAGGTCCGCTCCATGGACAGTGCAATTATTAAAGAATACAACACAGATGAAAATATACATAACTATAGCTATGAAAGAATTAAATAAAAGTAAACAATAAAAATATAAGAATAAAAAATATATAAAAAAAAAAAGATGTATACTGTAGAATTAAATATAGAATGGAAAATA
>RJVU01007076.1:270132-353804 GCA_003731715.1 Anabarilius grahami | reverse complement strand
TGAACCGCCTTTTTAAGGTCATGCCACAGCATCTCAATAGGATTGAGGTCAGGACTTTGACTAGGCCACTCCAAAGTCTTCATTTTGTTTTTCTTCAGCCATTCAGAGGTGGACTTGCTGGTGTTTTGGATCATTGTCCTGCTGCAGAACCCAAGTTCACTTCAGCTTGAGGTCACTAACAGATGGCCGGACATTGTCCTTCAGGATTTTTTGGTAGACAGCAGAATTCATGGTTCCATTTATCACAGCAAGTCTTCCAGGTCCTGAAGCAGCAAAACAGCCCCAGACCATCACACTACCACCACCATATTTTACTGTTGGTATGACGTTCTTTTTCTGAAATGCTGTGTTACTTTTATGCCAGACGTAATGGGACACACACCTTCCAAAAAGTTCAACTTTTGTCTCGTCATTCCACAGAGTATTTTCCCAAAAGTCTTGGGGATCATCAAGATGTTTTCTAGCAAAACTGAGACGGGCCTTTAAGTTCTTTTTGCTCAGAAACTGAACTCAGGTGTGATAAACCACAGTTAAGTTATGTTTTAACTTTTTCACACAGGGCCATGTGGGTTTGGATTTTGTTTTCCCTTCATAATAAAAACCTTCATTTAAAAACTGCATGTTGTGTTTACTTGTGTTATCTTTGATTAATATTTAAATTAAATTAAAGTGTGACAAACATGCAAAAAAAAAAAAAATCAGGAAGGGCGCAAGCACTTTTTCACACCACTGTAATAATATATATATATATGAAATTAAAGATATACACGGTGTATCGTTTCTTTTTTAGATAACAATTATTAATTGTATGACAAAAAAAAAAAAAGTATTTGAAGCTGCTGATGTCACTGGAGCTGGCAGTTGTGTGTAAAGTTGCAATTCAGCTACCCCAAACCATGAAATTAAATTAAAATTATTTTATATCAGAGGTCACTATCCTTCTTTTACACAAAATTATTTTTATTTTTTATTATATTTTTATTATTTTGCCTAATTTAATTCTTGACTTGTCATTTATTTTGGCACGGGTTTAGGATATAGATAAATAAATGCATGATGCAGAATTACTGAAGTCTTTAAAAAACAAAACCAACCTGTTTGTTCTTGAGTATCTTCATGTTTGACTCTGAATGTTTCTTCAATCGTCATGTCTTCATTCTCCTCTTTAATAAACGGCATCTTTGTTTGTTCTTCAGTATCTTCGTGTTTGACTCTGAATGTTTCTTCAATCTTCACGTCTTCATTCTCCTCTTTAATAAAGGCCATCTTTATAATAGTGTGTCACGTGGATCTCAGTTGCTTCAGCAGGAGTTTCTCTGTGTGTTTGGACACTGTCATGATCAAGATGAGATGAATTAACAGAAAGAAAAACACATCCAAACTAAATCTCTGAGTGCGTCTCAATCAGATCTAGTTCAGTAGTTCAGTACACTGGTAAGAGAGTCAGAGTGAGAGTTAAAGTTAGTGAGAGTTAGCTGCTCCGATGCATCTCGAACAAGCCTTCCATCAACAATGGTGGACGTTTCACAACTATTGATGCTTATGGCTTTGCGATCCTAGATCGGCATCCAAACACGGCTTGTCGTAATTTGTATACAGATGGAGAATACAATCGAGCTGCTATTAGCTCCATTAGCTGACAAATAACTTATATTGAATCGAATTGCAAGCTTGTGAATCGCAATACGTAACTATGATGACAGACTGGCAGGAAATGGTGCAAAACAAAAAACAATGTCCAAACAGGGTAATTGTGACATAGGCCTACTGATAAGCCTTATCTTTCCATTATTGTTAATAATAGTTGTCACTTGCACTCTTAAATGTGCACTGAAAATTGCCAGCTGATAAAACCTGTGCTCCAGGGACCATATTCATATAACATCTAAGGCTAAATGTAGCTCTTAACTGGCGGAGTTAGATGGTGATTGACACTAAACAGTAGAAAATCAGTCCAGTCTCTCCAGCTGTAAATGTCATTGGCTGTTAAAGTCTTGTGTTGCTGATAATAAATTGGCATGTTGATAACACACACATAAGTAGTCTTTCAGAATGCTCTCAAATACATGTTGCCAAGATCAGATGCATAATATATGAATTAGTGAGTAAATTGGCAGATCTAGCAGTTTTTAAGGCCATTTTATATGCAATAGTGCTATCTTTCCACAAAATGTGAAACACCTCTAGTTTTGCTTTCTTTCAGCTGCACTCCATTTTGCTGGATGCTCTTTTAAGGGCCCAAGTGTGCTCGTTGTACCACGGTGAACAGGAAGGGGGCCAGAGCAAATTACATCATCTGACATCGTACCTGCAAGTTCACACTCCTCTTTAATGTTAATTTTAGTACTTTCCGACTGGAATCTTCTGAAATCTTCTCCATCAGCCTGACTATCTCCCCACATTTATCACATTACGGCTTACCACAGTTGTTTGATGGACTCATAAAAGATGGCAGGTTAACAGGCTAACGAAATGTTAGAGTGTTGTGCTAGCGACAGCGATTTTGATTTTATACCTATATTCTCCAGGGACCATTTTCTAGGGCTGGACGATTATTTGAAAAGTAATCGAAACCAAAATTCAGGGACTTACTCAAATTATTATAGCATATATTTTTCTACTTTTGAAGGAACTATTTACAACCCACAGCTTCACAATTAATAGAGAGATGGTATGACTAATTCACAAACACTCTCTTTACGTACTAGTACTGTGCTAATTTATCTGTATCTGATTACAACAAGCAGAAATCTTAAATTTTTACGAACAATAGATAACTGCTGAAAGTGAGCTGTTATGTCAGATCAATCTTTCAATAGGAAAAAATATCTCACCTTTAATAGTCAATCACATTTACAGTACAAACCTTGTCAGTGAACTATGAGAGCCAAAAAACAATCATAATCGAGGTAAAATGTTCAATTGATCGAGGTTTTGATTTTAGGCCATAATCGTCCAGCCCTACCATTTTAGTATAACATCTAATGCTAATGTGGATCTGAACTGGCTGAGTTAGATGGTGATTGACACTAAACAGTAGAAAATCAGTCCAGTCTCTCCAGCTGTAAATGTCATTGGCTGTTAAAGTCTTGTGTTGCTAATAATAAATTGGCATGTTGATAACACACACATAAGTAGTCTTTCAGAATGCTCTCAAATACATGTTGCCAAGATCAGATCCATAATATATGCATTAGTGAGTGAAATGGCAGATCTAGCAGTTTTTAAGGCCTTTTTATATGCAATAGTGCTATCTTTCCACAAAATGTGAAACACCTCTAGTTTTGCTTTCTTTCAGCTGCACTCCATTTTGCTGGATGCTCTTTTAAGGGCCCAAGTGTGCTCGTTGTACCACGGTGAACAGGAAGGGGGCCAGAGCAAATTACATCATCTGACATCGTACCTGCAAGTTCACACTCCTCTTTAATGTTAATTTTAGTACTTTCCGACTGGAATCTTCTGAAATCTTCTCCATCAGCCTGACTATCTCCCCACATTTATCACATTACGGCTTACCACAGTTGTTTGATGGACTCATAAAAGATGGCAGGTTAACAGGCTAACGAAATGTTAGTGTTGTGCTAGCGACAGCGATTTTGATTTTATACCTATATGCTCCAGGGACCATTTTCTAGGGCTGGACGATTATTTGAAAAGTAATCGAAACCAAAATTCAGGGACTTACTCAAATTATTATAGCATATATTTTTCTACTTTTGAAGGAACTATTTACAACCCACAGCTTCACAATTAATAGAGAGATGGTATGACTAATTCACAAACACTCTCTTTACGTACTGGTACTGTGCCAATTTATCTGTATCTGATTTACAACAAGCAGAAATCTTAAATTTTTACGAACAATAGATAACTGCTGAAAGTGTGCTGTTATGTCAGATCAATCTTTCAATAGAAAAAACATCTCACCTTTAATAGTCAATCACATTTACAGTACAAACCTTGTCAGTGAACTATGAGAGCCAAAAAACAAACAAAATAATTGTTCATTAATCGTAATTGAGGTAAAATGTTCAATTGATCGAGGTTTTGATTTTAGGCCATAATCGTCCAGCCCTACCATTTTAGTATAACATCTAATGCTAATGTAGATCTGAACTGGCTGAGTTAGATGGTGATTGACACTAAACAGTAGAAAATCAGTCCAGTCTCTCCAGCTGTAAATGTCATTGGCTGTTAAAGTCTTGTGTTGCTAATAATAAATTGGCATGTTGATAACACACACATAAGTAGTCTTTCAGAATGCTCTCAAATACATGTTGCCAAGATCAGATCCATAATATATGCATTAGTGAGTGAAATGGCAGATCTAGCAGTTTTTAAGGCCTTTTTATATGCAATAGTGCTATCTTTCCACAAAATGTGAAACACCTCTAGTTTTGCTTTCTTTCAGCTGCACTCCATTTTGCTGGCTGCTCCTTTAAGGGCCCAAGTGTGCTCGTTGTACCACGGTGAACAGGAAGGGGGCCAGAGCAAATTACATCATCTGACATCGTACCTGCATGTTCACACCCCTCTTTAAAGTTAATTTTAGTACTCTCCAACTGGAATCTTCTGAAATCTTCTCCATCAGCCTGACTATCTCCCCACATTTATCACATTACGGCTTACCACAGTTGTTTGATGGACTCATAAAAGATGGCAGGTTAACAGGCTAACGAAATGTTAGAGTGTTGTGCTAGCGACAGCGATTTTGATTTTAAAAACATATTTACGGAGCTACAAACGCAATCCACTCAAGCAGACAGGAAAACCTATATGCTCCAGGGACCATTATCTAGGGCTGGACGATTATTTGAAAAGTAATCGAAACCAAAATTCAGGGACTTACTCAAAACTTATTATAGCAAATATTTTTCTACTTTTGAAGGAACTATTTACAACCCACAGCTTCACAATTAATAGAGAGATGGTATGACTAATTCACAAACACTCTCTTTACGTACTGGTACTGTGCTAATTTATCTGATTTACAACAAGCAGAAATCTTAAATGTTGCGAACCATAGATAACTGCTGAAAGTGAGCCGTTATGTCAGATCAATCTTTCAATAGAAAAAAAATCTCACCTTTAATAGTCAATCACATTTACAGTACAAACCTTGTCAGTGAACAATGAGAGCCAAAAAACAAACAAAATAATTGTTCATTAATCGTAATTGAGGTAAAATGTTCAATTGATTGAGGTTTTGATTTTAGGCCATAATCGTCCAGCCCTACCATTTTAGTATAACATCTAATGCTAATGTAGATCTGAACTGGCGGAGTTAGATGGTGATTGACACTAAACAGTAGAAAATCAGTCCAGTCTCTCCAGCTGTAAATGTCACTGGCTGTTAATAATAAATTGACATGTTGATAACACATAAGCAATCTTTCAGAATGCTCTCAATTACATGTAGATGCATAATGCATTAGTGAGTGTGGTGGTGATTATAGGGTGTTGATCTGGGACGGGTGAGTATGAGGTTGGGAAAGGAAAAAAACAATATACTCGCTACAAAAATACAAACTACACCACTGCTTTTATCTGTACAAGTATTTTAAGTTAAATGCAAGTGATGCACCGGCACCTGTATGTCATGCAGTAAACGCACTCTGCACACAAACACTTGGAAATGCGGCAAATAATAGCGCAGACTTGTAAAGTTGCTACTGCTTACATGTTTGAAGTGATAAGCCATATCTGAGGTCGATGGATGACAGGTGAATGTTTGGATTTTCTGACGTTAACGATGGCTCCCTCACTGACTGTGTGACTTCACCACTTCCTGTGCAGTTTTTTATTATTAATTATTACATTTTTGGTCGAACCAAGCCTCTTCTAGTCGACTAACTTTAAAATTAAAATCCAAAACTATATAAATGCCAAGTCATATTCAGTTTTGTTAAATGCCTATAGTTCCGTGTCTATAATTCAGAGTTACACAATTCAAATTCAAATATTTTTGTCATATTTATTTTACATTATTTTTGGCATACACCTTAATTTATGTAAAAAAACAAACAAAAATAAACAACAACAAAAGCCATCCAGCACTAGTAAGCATTGAACATATCATTGTGCACTGACTAAACTCGCGTTGAATCTAAACTTGAGTATGTGCGTGCGAGAATCGGGAATCGACTCATTTCGTTCGTTTAAGGGAGTCGACTCGATCGCGAACGACACATGTGATTCGAGCGTTTACAAACAGTGAATCATTTGATTCCGAACTAAATCCGAATTGGTTTACCAAAGCAGTATCTCTATCATTACTTGCCCGTGACCAAACTGCGTGTTTATAATGAACTGATTCACAATATATGGAGTAAAATGAGACACACCTTTCTGTAGATGAGCTTAACTCACAAACAATGTGTTCATGATGTCATTAGAAACATTATAATGTTACATCCAAAAATAATTAATTCATTTCAAAGTTTGCTATATGATTGTCTTAACGGGTTGTACAGATTTAAACACTTTAAATGATTAAAAACACTAACCTTTCTTCAGCAGAATCACGGATGCAGGAGCGCGGCGCAGCCTTATGACGTCATGTCACAACACCAAAATAAAAGTCTCGTTCACTCGAAATAGAAATTCACATACAGAAAATACATTCAAATGATCAGATAAAAGACAAATTGCATATTCCCAAAGCTATCAATATCACTGATACTTTTTCAAAAGCTACTGGCTTATAACTAACTTCATACAAATTTGAAGAGATTGCAATTATACTGATATTCTCAAAGTATCTTGATCTTCAAATGACAAAGGATTGGAAAGAACTTTCACCGGTGTGAACTCTCATGTGAACTTTCGAGTATTTCAAACTCATTAAGAGTTTGTGGATGAAATTAAGTTCTGTATTAGCAGAGAGATCTACTGTTTATTTTTATTTTAAAGTAAAACTGAATCCAAATATATATTATTCCATCTCAGTTTCTCCACAGCTTGTGCAGTCGCTGATTGCTTTGAACCCAGAGAGCGATCAGTTTTAGGAGGGACTTGTAATGATATCCATTGATTGTTACTCAAGAAATCCACTAGATGGCACTGTGTTTCTAGATACAAGATGCAATAATACAGTTTCACACAGGAACATCTCTAGAGGTATCTCCATCACATATGCAACCAAGAAAGCCTTTACTAGCCTTGGTCCAAAATGTCTGGAGAAAGCCATAGCCTTGATGGTGCTGCAGTTAATCTGGGCCACAAAGGTCGACCACTGGGCCACTTATTCTTTTTTACAAAATCTAAATAAATGATTATTATACCTGACCATTTTATATTATGCTGCACACAAAGACCGGAGTTGGGATTGTTGAGTGTGTAAAAGACTGTCTCTAAGCACATGACCTGCTCCACCTCATCTGGAAAACATTCAACTCAGACCCAAATCAATGAGGGAGACTAAAGCATATATAAGCACGAGACATCACTGCTGTTGTCAGAGCGCGATCAGACCTCACTAAGCGAGTGCTGAACGCAGTTGGACATAGTGGTGTTTTAGAGGTAAAAAATGATATAAATACTGTTCGGTTTCTCGCACAAACCGATGGTTTCATGTCTTAGGACGTCGTCACGAGCCGCAGGGTTTAATTTGGATTTGTCTGTGCATGTTTTTTTACTCTTATAGTAGAAGTTCCCATTGACACCCATTATATAACTAACAGACGGCAGCGGTTGGAGTTAAAAATCATCATTTGTGTTCTACATCTTGGATGCCCTGGGGATAAGCAGATAAACATCAAATTTTAATTTTTGGGTGAACTATCCCTTTAAGGTTGAACCACGGAAGTCACATGGACAATTTTAAAGATGTCTTTACTACTTTTCTGGACCTTGAATGACGGTAATTACGTTGCTTTCTATGGGGGATAAAAACCTTGGATTTAATGAAAAATATCTTCATTTGTGTTCTGAAGATGAACGAAGGGCTTACAGGCGTGGAATGACATGAGTGTGAGTAATTAATGACAGAAATTTCATTTCAGTCAGGACCACTTAAGTCAAAAATTACAAGAGATTTATAATTACAATTTAGTCAATTTTTTATTGGCATATTTTTTTAAAGTTACAATTTGGCGGTATGGCTCTGTTCTAAATTCCCCGTCCTTTCATGAGCTCCATGAAAGCCAAGACCGGGAACAGCAGCAGCTTCTGGGGACAACCTCCCATTTTTTTAAACTGGGAGAGCAGCAGAAAATCCCCCTATTGAGAACAGAGCATGCATCAATGACAACAGAATGACACTGATTAAGTTATACACAAGTTTAAGGAGGAGCTGGGGAGGAGGTGGGTTGCAAGCAGCGTGCAGTGGAAGCAGCCAAGCAGGCAGAGAGACTGAAGCTGCGTTTAAGTAATGCGCCTTATTTTAGAGTTGCCAATGGAGTCCATAAAAATCGGATCAGCTGATATGGGTGGGGTTGGAATTTGCGAATCAGCTGATAGCGGAGCTTGACTACGAGGCCTGCCTAAACTAACGCTGATGCTCAATTTTTGGGTGAACTAACCCTTTAAGGTGATTCCTGTCTGAAAAAAATGTTTCACATTGATCACAAAAAATGGCCTCTTTCCGGTTTGAACTGTCATAAGTCTTAAAACGTTATTTTCGTGTGAAGCTCTTCCCACACAGTTTACAGGTGAAAGGCTTCTCTCCAGTGTGGATTTTCAAGTGGACTTAAAGGCTTCCTTTTCGACTGAAACTCTTTTCACACTGTTGGCAATTCAAATGGCTCTCTCCAGTGTGAGCTCTCATCTCTAGGTTTCTAATTTCTGTTTCATGCCTCTGTGCAACTAAACACACACATTGCGGGAGCGGCACTTCAGGACACCAAATTGGCTACTCGAGTTATGCCAGAGACCAGTCTCGAGAGACTGGATCCCTAAGCAAATTTTTGGCACAAGCAGATAGTAGCAACCTGAGCCACCCATATACAAAAGGACTAGGGGTTGGGGTGGCACTCTTAGCTGAACTCTTCTCGGGGTAAGCAAATCTGAGGTCTGTCAATATCTCAAAGAAGGCTTTGGTGAAGAGGTCCTGACATGACTGTGTCAGACCTCTGAGGGAAGACCCCTCCAGAGAGAAATGGATTACACCTCATTTCACGGTGCCTATCTCCCTCCAGTGCCCTCAGAGGGCCGATCTGCCAACCCCACCACCTTGTGTGCTTCGAGGCGCAGTGGTCTCCAGCGAGCCCATATCTCAGTGTTCACCCAGAGAAGTTTTGGCACTGGGAGGCTCGCTTCCTCTATGAAGGGTTCCAGAGCAGTCAGTCTGGTTGGTCGCTCAATTAACCCCAGATATCAGTCTTGAGACTGGTTCCCTTAGTAGATTATTTAGCAGTGTGGAAGCTTCCACCAAATACACTGCCCTGCCAAAAATAAAAAAGTGACTGTTTGGATTTAAATAAGCAAATGCTTAAGAGTTTATGACTGGATCATTATTGCAGTGATTATTATGTTTCTAACATGTTATATGTATATGTGTGTAGCTTTTAATTTCTGAAGCAACCATGTAGGAGGACACATCATGGCCATATTCCAGGATGACAACGCCATGATTCATCAGGCTCAAATTGTGAAAGAATGGTTGGGAAGGAGCATGATTTGCAGACCTTAAATTCATCAAGTCTTTGGAATGTTCTGGAGGAGACTTTACAGAGTGCTCGACTCATGTATTGTCAATACAAGATCTTGACCAAAAATTGATGCATCTCTTGATGGAAATATCATCACAGCATTTACCTGCACTAGGGAGTCCTGTCACAATCAGATCTGAGACACAATCAGATCTGAGATCTGGTTTGTCATGATAGATCTTATAGACATACTTCCATGTTCCATCCTCCTCCAACGCAGCCCTGAAGTATCAGCAGAGATCGAGTCAACTAGATCATCCATCGTGAAGGCCTCATCGACACGACAGCCAGTAGCACAGTTCCTCAACAAACCGTCCATACCGGCGTGATGAATACGATCCTCAACTGGATGGAACTGAAATAAACCCTTTAATTGGTGCGATCCTATCAGACTTATAATAATAACCTGATTCGTAACAAAGCACTGTTCGCCAGAGGAGAACTGGCCCCCTGACTAAGCCTGGTTTCTCCCAAGGTTTTTTCTCCATTTTAACACCTATTTGCCACCTGATTGCCACCTGATGGAGTTTGGGTTCCTTGCCGCTGTCGCCTTTGGCTTGGTTAGTTGGGGACACTTGACATTTGACTTGACATTTGATATTCAACAGTATTCTTGACATTTAATCAACAGTGCTTCTGATCTGCCTGCATTGACACTATTCTTTAAGAGCTGCTGTGCAGCCAAAATTATGTACCAGTTATCAATGAAAAGCTGCTTTGACACAATCTGCATTGTAAAAAGCGCTATATAAATAAAGGTGACTTGACTTGACTTGACTTCTTCAACTCAGGACGTTCCTCGGGTTTGCTTTCAGGGGCGACGCATACCAGTATCAGGTTCAAAGAAGCCTAGCCTTGTAACCCTGTAATTTTACAATATATGTGAATGCAGCTCTGGCACCTTGCTACTCCAGTGCATTCATATATAATATTATATTGATGACTGGCAATTTTTGACACTGAGATTCTCACAGACAGCCCATTTCAAGTATACATTTTCTGATAAAGAGCCACTCCTAGCCCTTCTACAGACATTGTTATAAGATGTATAGAAGTTGTAGGTTTGCAAAGGCAAGTATCAGTGCATAAGTCAGTTTGTCAAAGTCCTGAATGCACTTTCACAATCAACTGTCCACTCTTAACCAATGGGAACTTTCGGATTCACAGGAATGTTTTCTTTCTTTCTTTTGTAGACCTTACCCCTTTTTCCTTGGAGGACTATATCCTACAGTTAGACAGTTTAGTGGCTTGGCTATTTTCAAAATGAAGATAATACAAAGCAAAGCCTAGAAACCATTTTAGCTCTTGACTTGTTGAAGGACGAGGTCAATCTTTCAGAGCTGAAATCTTTTCTGGGTCCTTGTGAACTCCATCAGCATCCACATGCCCCAGATACTTCACAGACTCAACCTGTAGTATTTCAGACGATTCAACATTTTCTTTAGCCAGGTCTTGTTCCTCAAGTGTTTTGAAAAAGACAATGAGGTCATCCAGAAGTACTTCACTCAAATGTAAGTCTCCAACACACTTCTCTACTAGGTGTATTGGTTACATCTTGAGGTATACGGTTAAACTCAAAGTAGCGAAGAAGACTCTTTTGTGCTTTTCTTTTTTGACTACTTTGACTTGTTACGGTCCAGATTTAAGATCCATGACAGAGAACCATCTCGTCCCACTAAGTGCTCTTATACACATTAGAGTCTCTTATACACATAAGACCCTGTGTATAAGAGACTCAAACTCAATGCCTTCAAGAAAAACAGAAGCAATGCAGCAGGGGCTGCAACGACACATCAACATAATTGAGTCTGTTGATTGTGTAAATTGGTCAATTTGCATAAAATGTGTTGATTAGTTGTGCAGTAATTTTTTTCCCAATGGAGGCAGCTTCCGGACAAGCTGAAAATCAGCCATTATTACAAAAATATCTGGCCCGATCTGGGGCTCTCTTACCTCAAAACAGTGAGATGGCAGCATAAGCATTTGGATTATTACAGCGGAGTTTCTGCAATCGGTTACAAAGCATTTAACGCTGTTGGCGGTTATTTAAAATATCTAATGGAGGAACTCACACCTCAATTGGACTCATTTATTTAATTATGCTTTGTCAATTGTTGTAAGACTTCACAGTTTTATGGACACTGCCATGTTTGACATGGTCGTGACTTCAGTTGTTTGATCATACAGTTGACAGAAAATATTTTTTTAACAGTTTTTTTATACAACCAGTCAGAAATCAAAGTATGGTATAAACTTTTCATGAAGACCCTAAAGAATCATACTAACTTGTGGAAAATTGGCATCCGATGTCCCCTTTAAAGGCCGTCTATCTCAACTGCTTAATATTAAAACTATAGAAAAGAAGATGGTCAGGTGTGGCCACTGGAGTAAGTATGCAAATAATCTTCAAAAGAAGATAAAAAGAGGTGAAGAACATACATTAAAAAAATAATAACACAAATAAAAGAAGTGGTCATGAAGGTGGGCAATCAGATGAAGCCCACATTCAGCTGCGGTGAGAAAGTAGCCTTGATTTCACAGATACACATTTATTATTGATGCACTCTTTAACAAAGAACACAAACAGGGTCTCACATTTACATGAGTTTTAATATGCATTTGTAAGTGTGACATTTTTAACTTTCTCCAGTGTGAATGCGCAGATGATTGTTGAAATTGCTCCTTATTCTAAACCTCTTATCACACTGAGGAAAATTACTATTTCTTTTCAGAATGAGTTTGCAAATGTTTTTTCAGGTCTGCAAGATATGTAAAAGTCTTCTCACACTGAAGACACTTGTAAGGCTTCTCTCCAGTGTGAACTCTAATGTGAATCTTAAGGTTTCCTTTAAGCGAGAAACTCTTTCCACACTGAGGGCAGGTGAAAGGCTTCTCTCCAGTGTGAATTCTCATGTGATTCTTAAGGTTTGCTCTGTTTGCGAAAATCTTTCCACAGTGATGACACATGAAAGGCTTCTCTCCGATATGAATTTTTACATGATTCTTAAGGTGAGTCTTGTCTATGAAACTCCTATTGCACTGATGACACATAAAACACTTCTCTCTTAAGTGAATGCTCATATGATGATTAAAGCTATCTTTATATCTAAAACTCTTTCCACACTCATCACAAACAAACGGCTTCTCTCCAGTGTGAACTGTCATGTGAGTCTTAAGATTTCCTTTTATCGAGAAGCTCTTTCCACACTGTTGGCAGGTGTGAGGCTTCTCTCCAGTGTGAACTCTCATGTGGGCATTAAGGATTTTTTTCAGTGTAAATCTCTTCCCACACTGAGTGCATATGAACGGCTTCTCTCCGGTGTGAATTCTCATGTGGGCTTCAAAGCTGTCTTTTCGATTGAAACTCTTCCCACACTGTTGGCAGGTCAAATGGCTCTCTCCAGTGTGAACTCTCATCTGGAGGTTTGTAGTTTCGGTTTTATGAGTCTGTGAGGAACTAATAAATGTTTCGCCAGTCATGAAATCATGACATTTCTCATATTGATCTTTTGCTTCCATTTCATTCAGTTCTTGACTCTCCTCTTTCAGCTTCATCAGGTCTAGGGTGAAAAGAAATGAAAACAAGTTAACACCAATTTAATGTCACAAAGCAAGACGTGACAACATTTAGACATGTAAAACATCAAATCCAATAACATATATGCTAGATCCTATATCCACTAAACAACTGAAAAATGTGTAACCCTCTCAGAACCTCTTGTCAATATTGTTCATTCTTTGCTTTCTGTAGGACACTTGAAAATACTTTCAAGCTCACAGTTATCAAAGCCCGTATAAAAACTCACAGTAGAGGATTTAACAAGAGTAATGGAGTCAACAAATGTTGAGAAAAGATTGAAGTATTTTTTCAATATACAAAACCAAGACAAAGAATGTCTGATTTTTAGACAAATTTCTCAGTTGTTACTGAAATTAAAACTGGAAAGAACTGGACTTTGTAAGTGGTAACAAATACAAAATTATTGATATACAATAGGCACAAATCTGGGCCGACACCTCTGGGTTGAGGCAACATCTCTGATTCCTTCTCCCGGGTCAAAGTAAGCTTTCCTTTGGGATATTTCACGTCACGCTAAAGAGCTGAGCAAACGCTGCATTCCAAGCTCCTATACTTTTCTTCTTATTTATTTCTTAAAACAATGCTGAATGAGCTTACGCTCAACATTTTCAACTACCCGATGCTTGCTTTCACTGTTGGGTAAAGGTTTGTCTCTCTAAACCTAAGAAAGGTCTTCTGAAAACCACCAAATTCACTAGGGGTGATGCAGCAAAAAATGCCGAGATGGACAAAGATATCCTAACAAGCTATCTGATTGGTAAGCTTGTGGTTCTCCTCAAAGAAATTGAGTATAACTTAGAGCTTTGTAAATCTGCTGTTTTAGAGTCTATCCTAAACTTGCTCTCCACTATGATTGGCCTTTTAGGCTGAGTGAACGAGGCTGAACAGCTGAATCCTGATAATCCCCCGAGGTCCTGGTTCTACTGCTCCATCACCAAGACCTGAAAAAACATCCTATGACTTGCTAAACAGAGTAAAAAAGATGGCGGCAGGCAGGTGTGGAGTGTTAATACCACTGTTCAGTTTCTCACTATTGCATACTTTTTAAAATTTTAATCATTTGTAAGAAGTGGATGAAGTTTAGTTTATTGGGAGAGAAGAAAAACAAATACAACTTGGATATAAACATCTCGGTTTTGGGAAGAATGTTGTTTTTACGATGATTAACCCAGAAAAATAAAAAGGCATTTAAGTGACTGTCAGGAGATATTCATCAGTGTCCTGGGCCTGTATCGAGGAATTTTGAAGGCACTATTTCGGGCGATTCGGATATGAGACCCAGAGTTTCGACTGTTGAGCCATGTCGCAATTCGGAAATTGCCGCGGAATGGAGCGCTATAGCGGACTGTTTGAGAGATTTGCTTCCTTGTTTTGAAACCAGAGATGTAATTCGAACGGCGGATGTTGTGGGGAATGTGTTCTCTAAATCTGAGGAAGGTGGCAGGACTTCGAGGACACCCAGAGCTGAGTCGGTTGAGGGAGACGTGCAGCTTTCACGGGATCAAATGACTTCGGAGATCAACGAAATGAGAGACATCGGTACCTTAAAGGGATTGCACATGGTTCATCTCAACGTTAGGAGTCTGCTTCCAAAGATAAGTGAATTGCAGCATTTATGTCAGGAATCCAAAGTGACTCTGTTTTGTCGCAGTGAAACATGGTTGGATGTCTCAATATTGGACGCAGAGATACATATAGCAAATTATTGTTTGGTAAGAAGCGTTAGGAACCGTAAAGGTGGTGCATTTATTAGATCAGATGTTGTGTTTAAGGAGAGAAAAGATTTGGACAGTGCTGCTATTGAAGCTGTTTGGCTGGACTTTTTTTTACCCAAGAGTAAACCGATTTTAGTGGGTATTTGCTATCGCCCACCTGATCAAAATGACTTTTATGACGTTTTAGCTCACTGAAAAATTTGTCATCGAATAAAACTTAGCTAGCTCTGTTGCATGGAATAAATTACCAAGGTGTATCCAAGATGAGAGTATTTTTTAGAAAGGACGTAAAAAAATGGTTGTTTTATCATTGATGTTTGAAGGTTGTGTTTACTGAGTTTCTGAACGTGATGTGAATTGCACTCCATTAATGATTTGTTCGTCCATTTTTTTAAGATACCGTTGACCACAGTGGAAATAATCCTAAGGCTTTTTTTGTGTATTTTATCCTCAACAATTTTGAAATGTGTATGAACTAGTCTGTTTTTGGACTTTTTTGTATTATGTTTTAAATTTTGTTAAATAAAACAAACAAACAAACAAACAAAAGGGAGAAAAAGATGTGGATGGGAAAAGAGTTTTCTCATGTCTTTCCTGATCTAATTTATGTATATTAATGAGGCATTACAAAAGTCCAAGCATTATAATTCCCATACCTTTGGCATAAAGAATAGATCTTAGTTTAGACAAACTAAACTAGTCTAAATAAGTCAAAAATTTCTCCCAAATTCCTGGCATCTGAGTACATGTTACTGGACAGTGAGCCACAACTATCAACCATTTTCTTTTGTCATACTGTCTCTTTCCAAAGAGGATGAGTTCCTAATTCAGTTAAAGAAACAAGAATAGTTTTTGAAAAATCAGGCTCTGAAATGTTTAACTACTTCTCCTAAGGGGTTTATATGATTCACACAGAACTTTATCAAGATGATGACAATACAGATATTGGATATCATGAATGGTGTTGCAATTACGTAAGTTAAACTAGGCAGATGGTGCTATATGGTTAAAAGAAAAACAAAAGTAATACATAGCATAACCACTAGATGGCAGCACAGGTCTATTTTTATACAGGGTAGATCAAATTCTTGTTGCTGCAAACAGTTTCAGAAATAACGACTTCATTTTATCAGGTATTGAATTTGGATATACGTATATTGAGACATGATCAAAAACTACTTTGTCAGAGTTTAGATCTCACTGCCCTTCTCTCTGTCTGAATCAATAACACTCTTGATGGTTTAGAGTTTAACCCTTTCATTGCTGTGTTTTTTCCTGCATTAAAGGATAGGAAATCTATTAGGCCTTCTCTTTTTCTATCAATACGAATAAAATAAAGGCACAGAACTAGCTCCTTTATAGCGCACTGGCAACATATTTTATATAATAAGTTTAATAAAAAGGTTAATACAAACATAAAAAGACTTGGACTTACAAATTTTGATCTGCAAATTACAACTTCAAGTTGATCCATCTTGTGAGAACAGTGTTTTCAGACATGAAGACTTGCTTTTATTAGGTATTGCATTTGGACATGTATTAGAAGTAATCAAAATCTACTTTCTGGCACAGTTTAGATTAGATTTTTTGTTCAAAATGTTGAATGTTGTATCTTCTGGCTATGCTAATGATAAATTGACGATTACTTAATTGTTGATAATAATGTAATCAATAAAACTTGTGTATTATGGATTAAAGGGTTAGTTCACCCAAAAATGGAAATTATGTCATTAATGACTCTCCCTCATGTCGTTCCAAACCCGTCAGACCTCCGTTCATCTTCAGAACACAGTTTAAGATATTTTAGATTTAGTCCGAAAGCTTTCTGTCCCTCCATTGAAAGTGTTTGTACGGTGCACTGTCCATGTCCAGAAAGGTAATAAAAACATCATCAAAGTAGTCCATGTGACATCAGTGGGTTAGTTAGAAGTTTTTGAAGCATCGAAAATACATTTTGGTCCAAAAATAACAAAAACTACGACTTTATTCAGCATTGTCTTCTCTTCCGGAATCCTTTCCATTGAATTGATTCCATTGAATCCTTTCATCTGTCGGCGTTGGTAAATCACTTTTACGTCGTTGTTTTTGGCGATTAGGACATCCGCGACATGCACACTTACGCACCATTTTAAAAATAGCTTGAATACAGATGAACGGAGGTCTGACGGGTGTGGAACGACATGAGGGAGAGTCATTAATGACATAATTTTCATTTTTGGGTCAACTAACCCTTTAAGCAAAGTCAAACGCATGTGTGCTCCTCAACCACAAAACACGTACAGCAGACGCGTGAAGAAATGAAGCGAGCACGCCGGAGTTATGTTTGGGACCATTCTTCCCATCATGACTGAGTTTGCATGTGCATTCACAGCCTTTGGTTTTGAGCAAATGCAAGTTGTAATATTGTTTATCTTGTGCATTCCTTTATATCTGATTTATCTCATAAAGGATGCTTTTGGTTAAGAATTAACAGGGCTTAAAGTGCTGACTAGACAAATGCAAAGTTTAGCACTCACATTTCACACTTTGCTTTTTTGCAAAATAAATGTACTTGTTAGAGATTGTTGCATAATTTAGCAATAGAAATGAATGACTTTCAATCAAAATTTTTGAATTCAGAATAAATATTGTGTTTGATGTTACAAAAAATAGTTTTATTATTGTTTATCCTCATTTAATGTTTCGTCATTCATTATGTCACAAGTTGCGTGTAATGAAGTCAATACAGAGATCATGACTGAAGAAAGACTGAGAATGACACCAACCTGTTTGTTCCTCAGTTTCTTCATGTTTGACTCTGAATGTTTCTTCAATCTTCACGTCTTCACTCTCCTCTTTAATAAACTTCATCTTTATAATAGTGTGTCACGTGGATCTCAGTCGCTTCAGCAGGAGTTTCTCTGTGTGTTTGGACACTGTCATGATCAAGATGAGATGAATTAACAGAAAGAAAAACACATCCAAATAATAATAATAACAATAGGACTGCCAACGTTTGAGTTTAGCTCGGAGTGAGAATTATGTCAGGAAGGGGCACAAAACACAAAAACAAAAAGTGTGATTGTCAGAACATTTGGTTTAAGTTTAGTGACAACTTGTGTTACAATGTTTACATGGACGTCAATGCGGATCAGTTCGGTTACTGACATTCTTCAAAATATCTTCTATTGTGTTCAACGGCAGAAAGTATTTTCATTTTTTTTTTGAGTGAACAATTCAAAGCAATTACTAATTATTAGAATAAGCCATTTTTAGACTTCTGGAGAGATGACAAACACTTGAAAGATAAGCTCCATCGGATTGTTGCAATAAATCATGATTTACAAACCAATTCAGGTGTAATCAGAGTGTTTCAGAATGAAAGAGAGAAAGAGATGATCACCTTGCCCTGATTGACATGCTCAAACATCATCATCATCTAAGATACATCGCTTTTAATGTACACAGAATTCATTACATTTGGTCATCCATATCGGAAACTGCCAACAAGTAGAAACTATATCTATAGAATCAGTATAGAAATCACCAAATGATTCACTGATTATACATTAAGATCAGTTGGATTAAACATTAGGCAAATGTATTAAACTGAACGAGATGCAAATCAAGAGTTTGATAGTGATAATATTATGAAAGGCAGTTACTGTGAATGAAACATTAATAGTTTGTGTTGTGAAAAAGGATACAATGTAAAATAACAGATTTCTATGTGAATTTATTCCTGTGATCATGTTCAGCATCACATGATCCCTCAGAAATCATTCTGATATGATGATTTGATGCTCAAGATTTATGATTATTATCAATGTTGAAAACAGGCGATACTTTTAATTTTTCTGGATTCTTTTATGAACAGAAAGTTCAATGAACAGCATTTATTTTCAGTTAAGAAATATATTAAAATTTATTAAAGCATTTATTAAATAGAAATCTTTTGTAACATTTTCACTCACTTTTTATCACTTTAATGCATGATGAATAAAAAAACACGTTATTAGAGACATAAAAGTATTACATTAATTATTAACTTGTTCCACAGTTTCCTATATGATTGCCTGAAAGGGTTGTATTGATTTAAACACTTTAAATGATTAAAAACACAAACCTTTCTTCAGCAGAAGCACAGATGCAGGAGTGTGGCGCAGCCTTATGACATCATGTCAGAACACCAAAATAAAAGTCCTGTTCACTCGAAATAGAAATTCACACACAGAAAACACATTCAAAAAAATGATCAGATAAAGAATAAATCGCAGATTCCCAAAGCTTTCAATCTCACTGAGATTTTTTCAAATAAGAAATCACAATTATAGTATGAAATATTGAGCATTCGTGATATTCTCAATCATGAATTCATATTACAGATGATTGGAAACAACTTTTGAGTATTTCAAACTCATCATGAATTTACAGTTTCAGATTTACTAGATTTACTATTTCATTTAATTTGCTATTTAACTAAAACTGAATCCTTATGATGATGAATATGTCCATCTTATTCCGTCTCAGTTCCTCCACAGAATATCAGATCAATAAATAAAGTTAAATGTCATCTTTGTTTTGTTAAAGTGCATTATATTAAAATGACCGTGACTGTGAAGGATTACACTGATGATGGGTTTAAAACTTGACTTTGACTGTCTGGATGGAAAACTTAAATTAAAATGGTTAAAATCATTTCTTCTAAATGAAAGGTTTACACTTCCCTGAATTATCTTTAATAAATCTGTGAATTTGTGCTGAAATGTGATACTCATTTACTGGAATTGGAAATGATTTACAAACATAATTTTATTCCTCATAATAGATCTTATTGATTTCAGTGGTAATGCTTTTTTACGGAAGACCAAACAATAATAAACAAATAATAAAAACCATCTCGAGATTAAAATCATTACATTTCGAGAATAAAGTTGAGTTTTGAGATAAAGCTTGTTAAAAAACACTAAATAAAATGTCACCAAAAAAGTCGAAATGCTGAGAATAAAGTCGTGTTGAAATGAAATGTCAAGAATAAACACACATTTGATCAGTGTCATATTCATTGCATACTGATCCTAGAGGACATGACAGTCAAGCCCGGCCTATATTTTAGGCTTGTCAATGTCCATTTTATTTAGATAGCACTAGTAAGACAACACATTGTTTCAAGTGAGGCTCCCGCACCGCCTCCTGTGCACCACCAGAGGGAGCCATCACCCGAATATTGACTGTTCCTCATTTGAACTTCATTTCCCATAGACCCTCATTCCACTCTCACCTACATTACACACACATACTCACACACATACTCACACACATACTCACACACATACTCATAGACAGCGAGGGAAAGCTTAAAGTGCATGTACCAGGAACGGCAGCAAAGTTAAGAGGAGTGATTTCAAATGTGCGTCTGGAAATGTCCATGGAGGATGTGAAGAATGAGATACAAAGTGCGACTTTAACAGAAGCAAAAGATTACAAATGAATAAAGGTGGTGTTAAATCAGAGAGCTTGTTTTTGTAAAGATAATGCCTTCTGAAGTCCAGATGGGCTGGATCAAATACAAAGTGAGGGATAATATTCCACAACCGTTACAGGGATAGTTGAGTAAATGATTTACTCTCCCTCAAGCCACCCTAGGTGTATATGATCTTCTTTCAGACGAACACAATCTGAGATATATTTAAAAATATCCTTAGTCCTCCAAGGACTATAATGGTTGTGGAGGGGGGCCGTGTTTTGAAGTCAAAATAATGCATCCATCCATAATCAAAGTAATCCATACGACTCCAGAGTGTTAATAAAAATTTCCTGATAATTTACTCACCTCCATGTCATCCAAGATGTTCATGTCTTTCTTTCTTCAGTTGAAAAGAAATTAAGGTTTTTGATCAAACATTCCAGGATTTTTCTCCTTATAGTGGACTTCAATGGGCACCAAACGGTTGAAGCTCAAAATTACAGTTTCAGTGTAGCTTCAAAGGGCTTTATCTAGCGAAACGATCTGTCGTATTCTTCAAAAAGTTTACGCCGTATGTCCTACGCCCTTATTATACTTAAGGAACGAACGCAGCGCTAGTTCTGTTTTTCCGTAAGTAGAATAGGGAAGGCGTAGGAAATACAGCGGGAGCTTTTTGAAGAACACAGAAAGTGCGGTTGGAAGGCGATCATTTGTGTTTGTAAAGCATATACATATTATTATTTTTTTTTTTTTAAATGTCAGATGGTTTCTCTAGATAAGACCCTTATTCCTCGTCTGGGATCGTTTAAAGCCCTTTGAAGCTGCACTGAAACTGACATTTTGACCTTCAACCGTCTGGAGGCCAGTGAAGTCAACTATATGGAAAAAAAATCCTGGAATGTTTTCATCAAAAACCTTAATTTCTTTTCAACTGAAGAAAGAAAGACATGAACATCTTGGATGACATGGAGGAGAGTAAATTATCAGGAAATTTTACTACTCTAAATTTAATGGGAAGCCAGTGAAGGGATACTAAAATAGGTGAGATATGGTCCCTCTTTTTAGACCCAGTCGAAAGTCTTGCAGAAAATTGGCAAATTCTTGGTGGGACTGATGAACATATCATGTTGGGGGAATATTCATGAAAATATGAAGAAAAGAAATGCCACAATGTCTCTTTATTCTCTTATTTATTTATTTATGTAGGATGAAGAGATACAGATCAAGGATCAATAACAAATTACACTTAAAAAAGGTTTTATTTAACATTAACAAAACACTTTTGAGTCACATGGGTCCTCCTGTCCAGAGGTCGTGTTATACTTCTGCATTGTCCGTCATTTTGATGAACATGGTTGAAAAATTCATTTTCATATTTTAATGATAAGCCATTTAATAGGCTCTGTTTTTGTTCACATTTTCATTTTTATTCACAAACTTCCAGGATATGCGTATATAGGCTAGGTTATGCATTTATTAATTTTTGAAGAGAAAGTTGAACCGAGACTGTGGGTCACATTTCAGGTTTCACCATGAATGTTTGTCGCAATAAGCTTTGTGCTTTGTTACTTTTGAAATGAAACAAAGTCTCAGCTTTCAAACTCTTTATACAAACAGGCATATATAGACAGCTCAGAACTTATGAGTATATTGTATTACACTGACTTTTATACAGTAATCTAGTGCAAAATTCAAACACTCATTAATGTAGGCTCATATGTTCACGATTCTTCATCCTTAAATCACATGCTGAAGGTTCAGAATTACTGGAATCACATTCTTCAAAGCTCCTGGTCTCATAAGGGAAACAGTATGTAACCACTGAAAGTGTTGAGGTTATTATGGTCATCAAATATCCTCCTGTTAGACCAAAGTCTCACATAGACGACATCTCCAACCTCCAGGAGCAACACTGCTCCGTTCGAGGAGCTGAACACATTCTGAGGCTGACTAGCATCTGCTACAACTGCCTGCTTTCCATTCTTAATAATAGCTGCAGTTGCTGAATTTCCGGTACGACCATATACAGAGATTCCGAACATGTACACTCCTTTTAGTGGGGCTGTGAAAATACCTATATCAGATAACAAGAGACATACAGAAAAGAATCAGCCGTTCCCTTTCAAAAGCTACACTTAATGCAGCGCTTGATTCAGCGCCGTGGAAAACTTTTTGGTGTGACCAGCAGTGAATATGTGTGAAACACATCAAAGAAATTGACCTAGAAACTGTATAACCTTGGGCAGTGACGTCATTGGAATGTGCGTGTGTCAGAGGCTATAATTAGATGTGCCACCGGTGCATCGACAGGTCTCTAGGATCGTGGAGAAATATTAATGAATTAGATTCATCTCTCATTGCCTCTAAGAGAATAGGCGCCGTTATTGCAACATCGGATGCCAAAAGCTCAGTCACTTTTTCTTTCAGTTTCTGTAGTGAATAGGCCTAATTGACTGGAGTTTGAGGCTTCTTCACCTGCATAACTCTCATGCAAAGTTTGCACATTGTTTGTGTGACATCAACTGGCTCGCCTTCATGCTTCAAAATGGAAATATTTTCAATAATTGCGACATGGCATTATTCTTTGTCACTATGCCAATAATTTGCTGATTCAGGTACAAAAAGACATTTGTGACCAGTCACGGAAAGTAGGGACACAAGTCGGTTCTGGGGCATTTTGAGTTATTCACAGATTCTGAAAGTGTAGTCTCCAAGCTTTCCAACGATGTGTAACACATGGAAATCTGATAATATTTGGAGAAGTTGTGGCCATTTGAAGGTAGGCACTCAAAAAAGCTCTAAAGGAGAAAATGGTCTCTAAAGCTTGTGCAGTTCTCACCTGTTCTCACCTGATGGGAGTGACAATAGGGCTCATTTACATCTCATNTTCTGGGGCATTTTGAGTTATTCACAGATTCTGAAAGTGTAGTCTCCAAGCTTTCCAACGATGTGTAACACATGGAAATCTGATAATATTTGGAGAAGTTGTGGCCATTTGAAGGTAGGCACTCAAAAAAGCTCTAAAGGAGAAAATGGTCTCTAAAGTTTCGGCAGTTCTCACCTGTTCTCACCTGCTGGGAGTGACAATAGGGCTCATTTACATCTCATTTAGATAAGCCATACCCCCTGTAAAGCTGCATGGACCGCATACTATTAATAATAAAGGATAATGTGCATTGTAAATGTCAGTAATTTATCTTTTTTGACTTTTATAAAAATGATTTAGAGGCTGAAATATGTGAGTTTTATCTTTTTATAAAACCTTTTTTGTCAAAACTCTATTTGAACTTGTGCATTGTAGATAACATGTTGCAAGACACTCTTTTAAAATCTGCCCATCATTTTTAATGTTATTATTTTAATGTTTATGTAAAGAAAAAGTCTGAAAAGTTCTTTCTCATTTTGCGCGAATGTTGTGCTGCCGACTTGTGTCACTGGTTTCCGTGACGGGTCACATTTTGTACTTGCAAAAAAATATCTAAGCCATCCTGCTTAGACTTTCCCCCAGGAATGGTGAAAGCAATCTTGCATCCTCATCCTGACTACCTGCCTAAGGTTCCTTTCTCGACCGTATATCCAATCACTTGAGGCCTTCTGTCCGATGTGGCAGTTTACATTTACATTTATGCATTTGGCAGATGCTTTTATCCAAAGCGACTTACATTGCATTATACTATACATTTGTATCTGAGTATGTGCAATCCCTGGGATCGAACCCATGACCTTGGCATTGCTAGTGCCATGCTCTAACCACTGAGCTACAGGAAAGTTCACATCGCCAGATCAGGAGAGACTTCACAGACAGTCAGTCAGTACTCTTCAGACCTATGTCCACTGCACTAGCCAGTGGCGTATATCAGACCAACTATTCGTTTGTCATGGGGGCTGCAAAAGGGGGGTGGCTGCCACAAAACAGACAATGTCACATTGGGTGAGGGATGCTATTGCCCTTGGGTCCAGACACCCACAGTGCGGCAGAGTGGGTATTCTCATTCCCATAGCACTGAATCAAGCGCAGCATTAAGTATAGCTTTTGAGAGGGAATGTCCCAGGTTACTTGACTGTAACCCTGTTCCCTGAAAAAGCAGGAATGAGATGCTGCACTTCATTGCCGCACTGAGAATGTCCCAGGACAAAATATACCTTTCGATGCACCTGTGGCACATCTAATAATAGCCTATGAAGTGCACACATTCCAATGATGTCACTGCCTGAGGCTATAAAAGTTCAAAACGGTCGATTTCATTGACATGTTGCACACATAGCTGGTCACACCAAAATGTGTTCCCAATAGTACTGAGTCAAGCACAGTGTCTCGTTCCCACTTTTTCAGGGAACAGGGTTACAGTCAAGTAACACGAGACGATTAATGTATGATTTCTTAATGGACTACTTGCACAACTACCTACTTGTTCTACTTATTACAGCTCGGGAGTTTCTGGTAACAGTGTTTAGCACACTTGCATATATGAGAACGTAGATTATTACAACAATTTAATGGCAGTCAATTGATTAAAACAATCAATCATGTTAACATGAACTATCTTGAACTCTCTGAAATGTTCCTTTACAGTAAGTATGTTTTTTTTTTTAACTGTGCATTCTGAATAATAAATATATTTCCCCACTAACCTGCAGCAGTCCAGTGCTTGTCTTCTCATTGATGGTTAAATTCTCTTACTGATCATATAACACATACACTGTTACTAGCTTAGATGAGCACTGACATCCTGTGGTGAAATGAATGCTTATGTTTAAAGGGATAGTTCACCCAAAAATGCATGCACTTGAACACCATTGCAAAACTTTTTTTTCCTGTTGATCTCCCCTGCAGTACCCATGCGCCCCCCACACTAAGCATTAAGGTCTTAAGAAGTGAAATGATCTGTCTATACAGGAAACGGAACATTATTTACAACATTTTACCTCTAATCAATAGCCTTGGCAAATGGTCCTGAGTGCGTTCACAACAGTCTGCAGCACAACAGTCTCCTGTCGCATAATGTCGCATGCACGGGAGCGACCTCACACATGAGCTAACGCTGTTTGTTTACTACAGAGAGGGAGGGCGTGTTTTCAGCATGAGCATCTAAAGCTGTTTAAAAGTACCAGTTCGATGTAACACTAGACAAAGTGGAATGGTTTGCACAACCATACTTGTTTGAACCAGTATACTCTGATCAAGAACTGCGAGAGATGGAGGAAGCAGTGGCACGTCATCGAGCCTCGGGGAGACAGAGGTCTCTTGATACGTGCTGTGTTCTTGTTCTAAGTGTAATCATGACAACAGAAGTAGAGAGCCTCTGTTGTCACAAATGGAACATTACAATGCCACGACTCGAAGAAATCGGTGAGGCAGCTGCCAATGCACCTGCCTGGCTGATCATTTTCTCCATTGCTGAGTCCCAGCATTTTGCACATAGTCTTTATCTTGTAGTCTTTAGCTCGTATAAACTGGAGGCGACACATTTAGGGTGTACTCACACTAGGCGCTCTAAACCGTGCCCAAATGCGTTTGACCCTTTAGACATTTGTACAAAATTCCCCACCTCACGCATGTGCAAGTCTGCTTGTTCAGACTTGTCTGTTGCATGCGCATGGGCAGCTTCCAGTAGTTTCCTGGCTTTTTTTATTCCTTAAAAGTCTGTTTTCCTTGTGTGGTATTGTGCATTAATAACTCACATTGCTTCACTTTTTTCACATTTTGTTACAGCCTAATTCCAAAAAGGATTAAATTTGTTATATTCCTCAAAATTCTACAAACAATACCCCATAATGACAACGTGAAAGAAGTTTGTTTGAAATCTTTACAGATTTATTCAAAATAAAAATCGCATGTACATAAGTATTCACAGCCTTTGCTCAATACTTTGTTGAAGTACCTTTGGTACCAATTACAGCCTCAAGTCTTTTTGAGTATGATGCTACAAGCTTGGCACACCTATTATTGGGCAGTTTCTCCCATTCTTCTTTGCAGGACCTCTCCAGAGATATTCAATCGGGTCAAATCTGGGCTCTGGCTTGGCCACTCAAGGACATTCACAGTGTTGTCCCGTAGCCACTCCTTTGTTATCTTGGCTGTGTGCTTAGGGTTGTTGTCCTGTCGGGAGATGAACCTTTGCCCAAGTCTGAGGTCCAGAGCGCTCTGGAGCAGGTTATCATCAAGGATGTCTCTGTACATTGCTGCATTCATCTTTCCCTCGATCCTGACTAGTCTCCTGACTATGCCCACAGCATGATGCTGCCATCACCATGCTTCACTGTAGGGATGGGATTGGCCAGGTGATGAGCGGTGCCTGGTTTCCTCCAAACATGACGCTTGCTGTTCAGGCCAAAGAGTTCAATCTTTGTTTCATCAGACCAAAGAATATTGTTTCTCATGGTCTGAGAGTCCTCCAGGCGGGCNAGTCTGAGGTCCAGAGCGCTCTGGAGCAGGTTTTCATCAAGGATGTCTCTGTACATTGCTGCATTCATCTTTCCCTCGATCCTGACTAGTCTCCTGACTATGCCCACAGCATGATGCTGCCACCACCATGCTTCACTGTAGGGATGGGATTGGCCAGGTGATGAGCGGTGCCTGGTTCCCTCCAAACATGACGCTTGCTGTTCAGGCCAAAGAGTTCAATCTTTGTTTCATCAGACCAAAGAATATTGTTTCTCATGGTCTGAGAGTCCTCCAGGCGGGCTGTCATGTGCCTTTTACTGAGGAGTGGCCACTCTACCATACAGGCCTGATTGGTAGAGTGCTGCAGAGATGGTTGTTCTTCTGGAAGTTTCTCCTCTCTCCAGAGAAATGCTGGAGCTCTGTCAGAGAGACCATCGGGTTCTTTGTCACCTCTCTGACTGAGGCTTTTCTCCCCCAATCGCTCAGTTTGGCCGGGCGGCCCGCTCTAGGAAGAGTCCTGCTGGTTCCAAACTTCTTCCATTTATGGATGATGGAGGCCACTGTGCTCATTGGGACCTTCAATGCTGCAGAAATGTTTCTGTACCCTTCCCCAGATCTGTGCCTCGATACAATCCTGTCTCAGAGGTCTACAGGCTATTTTTCTTTGGACTTCATGTCTTGGTTTGTGGTCGGACATGCACTGTTAACTGTGAGACCTTATATAGACAGGTGTGTGCCTTTCCAAATCATGTCCAATCAACTGAATTTACCACAGGTGGACTCCAGTCACGTTGTAGAAACATCTCAAGGATGATCACAGGAGATGGAAACAGGATATGCACCTGAGCTCAATTATGATTGTCATGGCAAAGGCTAGAATTTTGAGGAAAATAATGAATTTAATCCCTTTTGGAATAAGGCTGTAACATAACAAAATGTGGAAAAAGTGAAGTGCTGTGAATACTTTCCAGATGCACAGAATCAGCTCTGGTTTAATGTTACGCCATATAATTTTAATTTATCAGTGTATAGTTATACAGTTCTAATCTCTGTATCTTCTGTCATGTCAAATTATCATGTATATTTATAATCCTTATTTTCCCACATAATCCCACATTTATATGCATATCCACGCAAACCTGTCTATGCCTTGCAATGTTATGGCCTAATATACATTGAAATACATCGCTGCAGTTCTTTCAAACCAAAGATTTAGGCTAGCTGAGTTCCAACACTGCGTGCAGGATATCACAGAGGACCACGGTTTCAGCTAAAAATCTTCTGTACTGTTCTACTAGAGAAAAACATATTTTTGGTTGAACTATCCCTTTAACAGCAGCTGCTTTCTCAGATCAGTAAGATTTTTTTAAATCTTCTTGTGTACACTCTTTTTTAAGTGGTGTTCAGTAAAGTAGGGGAATAAAGCACAATGAAAATATACTGTACATTACCGGAAATAAATGATTGCGCTATTTTAAAACCGAAGGGTGTCACGAAGCTCAGTGCAAGTAGTCCATTACCAAGCACACTGTGTAATAGTTTTGAATGATGGTAGATCATTTAATTCTCTTATACACATTACACAACTGCAGAGAGGTCTGAATGGAGCAGAAGTGTTTTATGACTCCATTTCATTGATAATTACCTGTTATTGGGTTGTAGGCGTTCCCTGTGTTTGTGAAGACGTTCCTGTAGGTTAATGTGATTTCATTGGTGAAAGGACCAATAAATCCACTGCCAGATTGCATCATTGAAGCTGAAAAAGCAATCTCTCTATCTGTTGTTGAAAAACATAAGCAACATTGTGATATATTACTGTATTACACTGAGAATGTATACACTGAATTTAACATCATTCAAGCACACTTTCACCTCTATTTTCCTTTATCAGCTCTTCTATTTGACTCAGAGTAAGATTCGAAATATCCATGAAGAATGAATTATGATTCTGTTAAATTACATTTACACTGGTTATTGTAATAAATAACAATTTACACAGTATATATTTTACTTTACACTATGCAATGTATTGCATTGATGTTTTACTTTGAGGATCATTGTTAAAAGAGTGAATGTTTTGATGAGGTACCATCATTTTTCTTCTTCAGCTCTTTCAGGATAAATGTCTGTTGTTCTACAGCCTGTTCAGCATCCGTCAATCGCATCTCTAAAGCTTGGTTGATTGCTTTCTGCTCTGTAAACGTTGCAGTCAGTTCTCTGTTGATCGCTTTCTGCTCAGTAACGGTGGCGGTCAGTTCTCTCAGTGCTGCATGGATGTCAGAGAAGCACAGATTGCAGTTTTGTTGGCTGTCAGTTGAAGCTTCGGCTCTCAAAGTGTCTGTTTGCGGTGGATTCTGTCTTCCGTCCTCAGAGCTGATCTGTTGACTGATCTCATTCTCATTGAGTCCTCCATCTACCTGCTGCTGGACCACAAACACAAAGGTTTCCAGCATCAGCAGGACACATACTAAAGCCTTCATTCTTCACTGAGGTTTGTTTCCAGCTCTTTATCTGTCTTCCCCAAAGGTCTTTTTTATAGTGTCCTGATTTACTGTCTCTTGTTCTTGGTTTACTTTGCTCCAGATAAATAAGTAGTTCAAGTTAATTGTTAATCATAATCAAAGGAATGTTCCAGGCTCAGTAGATGTTTATCTCTATTCATAACATTTGTGGCGTTATGTTGATCTCAGCAGAAACCTCCGGTCGTGTGAATGGATTGTCGGATCTGTGTAAAATTTCACACTTTAATAGTATTTATAGCGCCTAATAAAACAGTGAAATGTGACTATGAGGAATGATTACATCAAAATGTACATCCATATGCAAGTTTGTGTGACTTTATTTAAATTAAATACATACAAATCTTTAGCTATTGCCATGTACCAGTGATGTGCCTATGTTGGTGACCTTTGATATAGGTGTTCACACCACTTTCTGGTATCCATGTGCATATCTTACAAAAGTTACCAGGTTTACCAGCTTTACGTTATGACAAAAAAATAAAGATTAGGTGTTAATTTACACACAAAAAAAATAGCAAGTGATCTTTACATATATAATGTTGAAGCCTTGTGTCTTATACTAATGAAACAAATGTTGCTGATGGAGTTTAACTTGTTGAATCCACAAAATTCCTTTAAATGTTATTTTCCCAACCACATCCAACAACATCCTGCATCAACAGAAGTAAAACTAAATAAATGCATGACACATGCAATAAATGCAATAAATGCATAAATACAAAAAAGTCATTTGAGGAAAAAAATCAATTTTATTTTTCCTTGCAAAATATATTGAAGATAACATGCTATATGTGTAAACATCACTATAATGATTTAACACAAAACTTTAAAGGTAATTATAACGTGATTTACAACTTTTCCTGAACAAGAATGCCCTAGATTTTGGGAAATTGGAATTATTATCCTCATAAAGTTTACAATAACTTGTTTTACGGTACCATAAAGTGAGCTGTTTTGCGGCTTTTATCTTAACACCTTTAACTTTATTATTTATTATTCTCAGGTTAGGTAAAGTAAGTCGAGTCTGGCCTAAATTATAAGCTTTTTAATTACTTACAATTTGGGCAGAAGACTCCTCTGTGGTGCGTTATTGTTCAAAGCCTTAAAACACTATAAATCAAAGCTTCGGTAGTCAGCTTTTTATAATAAACACAAATGAAAAGGCGAATAAAACAACATCATAAAAGTATAAAGTACAATAATCTTGCTTTGATTCAAAGGTGTAGTCAGCTCTTTGCTTCTTGTCCTCAGCTCTGGGCTTCTAGGCGTCGGGGTTTCATGACGTATCAGTATCTAAAGAGGCAATCAAAACTCTTCAGTCTTTTAAACTCTTGTTGTTTACCGCTGAAGTTAGGTTTTAATCTTCTTGATGGACGTATGTAACTTTCTCAAAGTTTCCCAGATCCTTCTCAAGGCCTCGCAGGTTCAAACAGTCTGCCTTTTCATGTCCTTGAACTCCAGTAAACTCAAACAAGATGGCTGATTTCCTTTTAAGATTCTAGGAGTAGAAACACAGTTCTTTGTGTCCTTGAACACACACACATAAACAGACACACACTTCTGCTCCACCTTCTCATGGGTAGGCACACACTTGATTAACAATTGCTGTACATCTCTGCCAATACAGTATAAGCCATATCTTAGAAAAAAACACAAAAATAAATGACAATATTGTAAGCAGTGCATTATATTCAATACACTGCTTAAATATGTGTAGCAAAAAGGCATCTAAAATAAACCAGGCAGGGTAATTACATTTCCTTGATTTTATACAACACTGTGATTTTACCTTTGTTAATTATTACTTACTCAGGTTCTGTCAGAGAGTGCAACCAATTTTACATTTCCACATTTGGCAGATGCTTTAATCCAAAGCAATTTATATTACAATTCAATTTCATTTTATCTGTACATCAACTTTTACAGTGCACGTTGTTGCACAGCTTTACAGAATACAGAGAACAAAATATAAATTAAGAAAATAGCCTTTTAAAACACAAGCAGCCAAAAGAAAAAGTGCCAGGGAAAATCCTTATTGTATTGAAGACTGTAGTATGCACTGTTAACTATTACGGTTCTAAATCACCTTAGAGGACTGTTAATGCCCTTAATGCCATGCAACTTGTCTAATCGTGTAAGTATGGTGTTTATTTGGATGTTTTCATTTGATTCTGAATGAGTTTGATGGTGCTCCGTGGCTAAAGCTAACATTACACACTGTTGGAGAGATTTATAAAGAATGAAGTTGTGTTTATGAATTATACAGACTGCAAGTGTTTAATAATGAAAATAGCGATGGCTCTTGTCTCCTTGAATACAGTAAGAAACGATGGTAACTTTAACCACATTTAACAGTACATTAACAACATGCTAACGAAACATTTAGAAAGACAATTTACAAATATCACTAAAAATATCATGTTATCATGGATCATGTCAGTTATTATTGCTCCATCTGCCATTTTTTCGCTATTGTTCTTGCTTGCTTACCTAGTCTGATGCTTCATCTGTGCACAGATCCAGAAGTTAATACTGGCTGCCCTTGTGTAATGCCTTGAACATGGGCTGGCATATGCAAATATTGGGGGCGTACATATTAATGATCTCGACTGTTACGTCACAGTCGGTGTTATGTTGAGATTCGCCTGTTCTCCGGAGGTCTTTAAACAAATGAGATTTATATAAGTAGGAGGAAACAATGGAGTTTGAAACTCACTGTATGTCATTTCCATGTACTGAACTATTGTTATTTAACTATGCCGAGGTAAATTCAATTTTTGAATCTAGGGCGCCTTTAAAGACACCTCTCCAGCTGCTGAAACTAGATCCTCAAGACAAAGCAAACCATGTACCACTCAAACAGCTTGACATTGGATTTGGTACAAAGCAAGCTTTAGAAAAAGCATCTGAAAACCTCAAGGAACATCCTGTAAAAATTCAGCTGTTCAAAAAAGAATGTGTCTCCTTCCTTTCCATGACTTGCAAGAAAATGATGGAGAGACGTCCCCTAATGTACCCAGCTGTGGGGCACTTGAGCTCCCTTGAACCTGTGATCATGGTCGCAAACAGAGATAATTAAAGAGAAATGTTGAAAAATTCTTGCAAGTTTTGCTCAATGCTGGTTGGTACACTGCACCTCAGTGTGATGAGGTTCTTGCACAGTACAAAATGTTTTTAATACACGTCTACACACACCATAAAGCAGAATTCCAAAATTTTGCTTACACTTCCAGGCTGGACAAGTTTCTTGGAAATCTTGTCAGTGGCAGAACAGAATATACAGCCTTGTGGGACCTGATTAAACATCTGCTCACACTCTCTCATGGACAAGGGGCAGTGGAACGAGGATACTCTATCAACAAAGACATGCTTGTTGAAAACCTTCAAGAGAGGTCTCTCGTAGCACTGCGCATGGTTCAGGATGCAATGGCTGGACAGCCACTACATGAAGTCCTGCCAAGAGATCTTGTCGCACACTGCAGAGGAGCAAGGATGAGATATGTGCAGTACTCGGAGGATGAAAAGAAAAAGAAAGACCAAACTGCCAATGAGAGGAAAAGAAAAGACCTGCACCAAGAAATTGCAAATGTCAATGCAAAAAGACAAAAAATAATGCATAGCATTGAAACCATGCAGAAAGAGGCAGATGAAATGGCCGTCAGGGCAGAGAGAAAGCATGACTTCACCTTACTGTCAAAATCAAATGCCTATCGAAAAAGTGTCCCAGACAAAAGTGAGGAGTTAGCAGCTCTAAAACAAGTTTGAGCCAACTCAAACAGTAAAAAAATTCACAAGGATACTGTGGAGCTTAATGCAGACATTTATTTGTTGTTTAGTCTGTTTGGGACAGATGCTTTTTGCAAACTATTTTTTTTATAATGCCTTTTATTTTTTTGAAGACTGCAGTTGGGTTAACAAGAAGGGCCTAGGCAGTCGTTATAATGTGTTCATTAAAATAAAGTGAAGAGTTTACCTTCAGAAGCTCAGTGTGTGTGTGTGTGTGACCAAATGGTCCCCACAAGGATAGTAAAACCTGAGATCATCTACCAGCCAGCAGTCCCAATGGGGGAAATGGACATACTAAATGTTTTTTTCGAAAATGTCAAAATGTCAAAATGTCAAAAGTTTTCTGTGATAGTGAAGGGGATAGAATATACAGTTTTTACAGTATAAAAACCATTATGTCTAAGGAGATTCTCTAGCAGGATAGTGAACCAGACGTGTGTGTGTGTATTTGGAGTATTTCTGATTTTATAGTTAGGTTATAGCCATAAATTGTATGTTTTTTTAAGAGAGGAGAGAGGATTATATTACTTTAGGCTGTGAATATGTGATCCTTATATTTTATTCCCATCATCATGAAATTTGAAATGTCCTGGAAAAGTCCTGGAAAATGATCTCTGAAAAAGAATGGGAACCCTGTCTCATTCTTTTTGCGAGCTATCACTATGGGGGAAATTCTTTTATAATTCCAGCTTTCAGAAGGTCTTGTAAATGCTTCTGCACATCATCGATATCTGCCAGAGATTGCCTCCACAACCATTCCCAGAAAGGCCTAGAATCTGACGTCCTAATATGTTGTTCTACCCCTTTGGCTAAGCCAACATTCCACTCATGCAAGGTAAATACCTCTGCTCGCCGTGATAACTTCTGTCGAAGCCTGTCCTTCCAACTCTCTGGGATGGGAAAATCACCACAGTTAATGAGATCGGGGTCAAACTGCTCTGTGACCGGCTCAGCTTTCGCTACTGGCTTAACTGGATCAATTGGATACAAATGTCCAACAACTGTCCCTATTGGAATAACTGTGCTTCTCTTAAATTTGTTGAGCATCAACACTGGAAAATTGTGTACATCGACCTCATTACTAGGAACCCCCATCGGTTGCAGTAATACCCCTACGGGCAGTGTCATGGATGGTGATGCCTCCACCATCAAAACCTCACTTTTGCTATAATGTGAATAAATATCCCTTAAGCAGGTACTCATTTATTGGAAATTGGAAATGATTTACAAACATAATTTTATTATGTTTTATAATATTGAAAAGCCAGAGAATGTGCCTACATTTGCCTTGATCTGCTCACTGATGTCTTGTGCCATGTCCTCTATGCATTGGGTAATGGTATTCCTTGACAAGCTTATCATTCTCTTCTGAGAAGGACACGCTGCTTCTGCAGCCATTCTTCTACAAACTCTCCAGTAGCAAAGGATCTTCTAGTTTTAGCAATTAGTGCGGAAATCTGAAAGCTGGCCCATGTGGTACTTTCTTGAGCATGTGGTACTTTCTTTATCAAGCAGCTCAATTTTCAGGCCTCGTTGCCGTACTTTGAGAAAGCTAGAGATGTTTTGTTTCATAATGATGATGGATATTGTTCTCTTTCAAAACAGCTACTGACTGTTTGCAAACTAGACACATTTAATTTCAATTTACATCAATTTTTAAGCTCAAAATAAAAAAATAAATAAAAAAATGAGATTTTGAAGTATGAATTTCAAATATTTTGGAAATGAAAAAGAGTACTTACCCAACCTGTGCGAAGAGATCGATGTTCAAGCATTTTGAGAAATGCCTGTTGGGATCAAGCCGGGCTAGCCAACTTCATCTGCTCCAATGATGTGAACAAATCAAACTTGAGCAGTATTTGGCAGCAGCTGGTGGTTGCTGGCCAGTATAAAATGAAGATGACATTTCTATACTTAGCAAAGTCACTACACTGCAAACACTACTAATGTTGTCTAAATATCTAAAAATTCTTAAATCCAGATGCCTTTACTAGATAAGTAAAATGACATAAGATATGTTTTCTTGTTTTCTGAAAAGAAAAAATCAAAATTAAGTGTTTTTGCTTAAAACAAGCAAAATGATCTGCCAACGGGGTAGGAAAATGTCTCGGTTATGTATGTAACCTTAGTTCCCTGAATAGGGAACGAGATGCTGCATCAAACGCTTTGGGAACACCTCTGCGTGATTGAGTCGTGAAGCACGTATGAAATCAGTCCAATAGTGTGATGTCACTGACAAGGAAACTATAAAGCCTAGCTGAAAACCCATTCATTCAGCTTCTGAAAAATGAAGCAAGTCGCTTATGGGCATGCTGGGAGTATGGCAGGGTGACGCAGCATCTTGTTCCTTATTCAGGGAACTAAGGTTACATACGTAACTGAGACGTTCCCTTTTAAGGGAATTCGCGCTGCATCAAACACTTTGGGAACACCAATACCCATGTCGCCATAAGAGCAAGTTACCGTCTGTGTGAAATCGATCATAAAACCTCACGAAGGTATGCAGCGAGGACCAGCCTGCCGCATCACAGACTTCCTGGAGAGAAACTCCTGACAAAAGCACTTTGGAAACAGCCATATTCCAGGTCGAGTGAGCTCGAACAGCCAATGGTGAAGGCTGACCAGCCGACTCATAAGCAAATGAGATGGCCTCAATCACCCACTTGCTTATCCTCTGCTTAGATGCGGGGTGACCCCAAAACAGACAAATAACTGGTCAGATTCCTCCACAGGGCAGCTCTGTAGACATAGGCATCTAATGCCCTGACAGGGCACAGCAGATTCAGCTTCTCCTGGTCTGACGTCCTGGAAGGAGGAGGACAGAAGGCCTGCAGAACAATAGGCCTCACAGTATTAGTGAGGACCTTGGGAATATAGCCCGGTCTTGGGTGCAAAAAGGCTTTAACCATGCCGGGTGCAAATTCCAAGCACGAGGGAGATACCGAAAGGGCTTGAATGTCTCCAATTCTATTGAGAGACGAAATAGCAAGCAGAAAGATAGTTTTAAGTGTAAGAAACTTCTCAGGGACTTCTTCGATAGGCTCGAAGAGGGCCACAGAGAGGCCTTGTAATACAATGGCCAGGTCCCAGGCCGGTACCCTCATGTGAACTGCAGGTCTTAGTCTCAAAGTGCCACAAAGGAAACGAGTAATAAATGGGTGTCTCCCAAAAAGATACACCACTCAAAGGAGTGTGGTAAGCAGCTAAGGCTGCCACGTACACCTTTATTGTGGTGTGAGAGAGAAGGTCCTTCCTGATTGGAATCTCCATCGGAGAGCCGTCTAGCAAGGATATCAGGTCCGAGAACCATACTCGAGCCGGCCAAAATGGGGTTACTAGCAACAGACGGACCCCGTCCTGGTGAACTCTCTCCAGAACTGGCCAAAGTTTTCCCATAGGAGCTTCACCACCTTGGGGTGACTCCCCTACCTCGACAGGATGTCTGCTCCCAAATTGAGGTACCCTGGGATGTAAACTGCCTTGATTGAGAGCAGCTTTCCCTGAGTTCACAGGAGGATCTGATGAGCCAGTCTGTATAACGGGCACGACCTCAGACCCCCCTGATGATTTATGTACGAGTCCACCGATGTGTTGTCTGAGCAAACAAGTACATGATGGCTTCTGAGGTCTGGAAAGAAGTGTTTCAGGGCCTGAAACACCACCAACATCTCCAGGCGATTTATGTGCCAGGAGAGATAATGGTCCTGCCATAGACCTTGAGCAGAGTGACCACTCATGATCGCCCCCCAGTCCGTGAGGGATGCATCTGTCGTTAGCGTGACGCGACGACTGAGAGCTCCCAACACAGGTCCCTGGGAGAGAAACCAAGGTTGTTTCCATATGACTAGGGCACGAAGGCATTGCTGCGTGACCCTGATTGTACGAAAAAGATTCCCCCTCAGTGAGAACCCCTTGGTTTTGAGCCACCACTGCAATGGTTTAATGTTCAGCAGGCCAAATGGTAACTCTGCTGCCATGAGACCTAACAGCCTCTGAAACTATTTGACAGTGAGTGACTGGGCTAGATTTATGTCTGTTACATCTGAGAGAATCAATGCTATGCGAGCAGGCAACAGACGAGCATGCATGACAATCGAATCCCATACCACACCTAAATAAGTGGTCCTCTGAGCTGGAGAAAGCACACTTTTCTTCGCGTTTAGCCTCAACCCCAACTTCTTCATATGAGCGAGAACAACATCTCGATGTTGAACCGCCATCTGCTCTGATTGAGCCAGAATCAACCAATCATCGATGTAGTTTAAAATGCGGATGCCCTGCATGCGCAAGGGCATCAGAGCCACGTCTACACATTTGGTCAAGGTGCAGGGTGACAGTGCTAGGCCGAAAGGAAGAACCCGATATTGGTATGCTTCGCCCCCGAAAGCAAACTTCAGGAACTTCCTGTGTTGTGGGAGGATGGATACATGGAAGTATGCATCTTTTAGATCTATCGTGACAAACCAGTCCTCGGACCCAATTTGTGACACAATGTGTTTGACTGTGAGCATCTTGAACTTGAGCTTTGCTACTGTTTGATTTAGCTGACGTAAATCTAAAATCGGAAGCAACCCCCCCATCGTTTTTTGGAACAATGAAGTAGCGGCTGTAAAATCCTGACTCCCTGCTGGGAGGAGGGACCCTTTCTATAGCCTCCTTTCACAGCTGAGTCTCTACTTCCTGTGCCAAAACCAGAGCCTGCTCAGGGCCCACCACTGTGGGCAGAACCCCGCTGAATTGGGGTGGCCGTGTTCTGAATTGAATAGCATACCCCTTTTCTATTTGAGATCCGTTTGACAGACATTTCCATTCTGTCAGAAAATCTACCAAGGGAACCAGCCTCTCAAGGCTGGCCTCTGGTGTGTTTTGGGCAGCCAGCACAGTGCCCTGAAGCAGCGCACCGACAGGGAACAACTGGCTTGGCTGCATCAGGGAACCACCGTTACGTCACTCTATTGGACTGATTTCATACGTGCTTCACGACGCAATCACGCAGGGGCATTCCCAAAGCGTGCGACGCAGCGCGAGTTCCCTTGAAAGGGAAATAATCTTGTTTCTGTTTGAAATCTTGTGTCTTGTTTCTGTCCCACAAGATTATTGTGGCACAGTGTCTGCAGGAAACTTGCTACATCCCTGGAGCATTCGATGGCAGAATCATCCAAGAGACGTCATCCCAACCTCTGAAACCATGTCAAGTTGATGTCTGATGGCATTTGATGCCAGGTTCAAGTGAATTTCACTGCATTAGCCCATATAGCAGTCATTGTTTATTAGCTCCTGTGGAAGAACAGAATGACATCACAAACATCAATGACTTCCATTAAGAGCTTAAATTAAGCGTTTGAGCTCCGCAGTTACTGACAACAAGCCGAATCAAGGATTACATGAAACTTGAGGGCCAATAATTGTGGCATCTCTGGGTCTCGTACCATAAGTTTAACACCAAAAGCAGTTGATTTGAACATCACTCACTTTGAATTGATAGATTTACTCGAAACCTTTTCAGTGCCAACATTCTTGTAAATGACTTTTGATGGTTTTATATTGGGTTATGAAATACTGATGCATTGTTTCTTTGTCAGTTACCTGGTAAAGGGTGCCATTGTGTTTTTTGATGAGAATTAATGAGGAATGTATATTCTTTAGAAATCCTGGTTAACTGAAAAAGGGTGTAAGACGATGGTTCCTCATTCCCAAGGTGTCTGAGTGTCCAAGACAAATGTGTGTGACACCACAGATGGCAAAAGCACTCTTGCTTTAATTTATAAACCATTGAGTCAATACACAGACACAATGGGCATGAGAATTTTATCATCATGAAATTATGTATGGGGGTATTATTCTGTTGCCATGACTATTATGTATTTTGTAGAGTCATTGTTAGATTTAGGGTAGGGTGGGGTAAGGTGCCACATAGGCCTACATGGAAAGAGTTAAATGCGAAATCAATATACAAGATACCTTTTCTTACAAATAAACACAAGAGTGGATACATGTTACCCAGCAAAGTTATAAAGGTATTTTAAGAAACTCACTTTTTATTCATAAAAATATCCACATCCTTGCGTCATTTATAGGTTAATGTACAACAAATTTCAGTTCATTTTAAGGGTTTCTCACTAAATAGGTTACCGCATTTGTCGATTCTTTTGGCACGTTTCTCTTGGACGTGTGGCAATATTGCATGGTTTGGGAGGGAGAAGTGGTTTACTGGATTTAAAGTGGGTCAATTCACAGTATTTAGGATTTGGCCATTAACAGTAGCATCATGTATCCGAGAGTTAAACAGCAGTCAAAGTGAACACAATACAATGTTGTTTTTCCCCTCATACGGCTCTTAGAGAGTTGTGAACCTTGTATTAGGCTACATTTCTGTAGATACTGAACAGAAGTTTGAGATTTGACATGTTCCTCAGCTTCCACACCTACATGTACTTTCATAACCTAGTCAACGCCCACTTTGGCGATTCTGTGCTTTAAAAGGCAGCTCTGCACACCTAGTAAGTCACTGTTTCCAGCAGAGCCACAGGAAGCTGCTTCAGAAACACTTGCCTTCTCCAGCCTCTCTCTCCTCGAATCTTCGATCAAAATGAGCAAGATCATTGTTTTTAGCAAAGAGGGCTTCGAGGGCAGAACAGCTGAATTCAAGAACGATGTAACCAACTTAGAAGAAAAGGGCTTCAATGACGTCATCTCCTCCATAAAAGTCATTGGTGCACCATGGGTAGCGTATTATGACAAGAGTTTTGCTGGAAAGCACCTGGTGTTTGAGGAAGGAGAGTACGCCACCATTAATGACAAAGGCCAGTTTTCTTCTCTCAAGAAGGTCACAGATGACCTGGACAACCCTGAAATCCAGCTGTTCGAGAAACCGAACTATCAAGGAAGAACCGTGACCCTGCGCAGAGAAGCCAATCTTCATGACATTGCTTTCAGTGACATAGCTTCTTCCCACAAAGTGAAAGGTGGTGTCTGGGTGCTGTACGAGAACAGGAGTCGTCAGGGTTCCCAGCTTGTTACTTTCCCTGGCGATGAAGTTCCCAGCTATGTGCCGCTTTCCTTCAACAATGTGGCCAGCCATGTGCGCCCCTTGCTGCCGAAGAAATAGACAGCATCATTCAACGTACGCTTTCTGCAGCTGATTATGAACTGGAATCCTTTTGGAAAGAAGGAGGCAGGTGGTGGGGAATGACTGATCTTGACCAAAAACTTGATTTGACTCTTGATGTGATGGCAATCTGTCTGAAGAAACTTCATGCAATCTGACTCAACCTTCTCATTTGAGTATATCTGTGTAAAGACATACTGTACATGCTAACTTGCCAAACGTTTTATAACAAGGATGAATTTTATTAGAAAAGCTTTATGCTGCTGGTTGATTGGCTTATCATCAGTAGCGGTCAGTATCAGTAAACATATGCAATAAAATACAGTCTTGGAATTGCTATGGATCTACTACAGATCCTGTTGTATTTGATTGTATTTCCCCTGTTTGATGAGAGAGAAATATTGAAAGGGATTTTGGATTCATATTATGCTGAGAAAGAGACAAGGAATTCTGCTTTACTCTGTCAACTCAGAAAATAAAGAGTCTTAACATAACACTCCATGTTTCTTTAATTCTCTTTTCTTTTTTCATGTTTACATTTTTTTTTTGCACAAGTGACTTACGATTGAGGAACACAACAAATGATTAATCTAAAGAGGCAATAAATACAATAAAGTTTCAGCCATTGTTCAGATGGCTGCCGGCCAATAGAGGGCGCTGGGGCGCTGCCCTCCCTGAGACACACACAAAATAATAATAATTATCATTAATTAATTAATTGTTGATGGATTACAATTGTAAACAAGTTAAAACCTTTAAAATTACCAGATTAAAATGGCATACAGGACATGCACATTAGGCACACTTGAGTCCGTAATGCAAAACAAACCGTGTATGTGCACTCTCGGCACACTTTTTTCACAAGCACATTTCAGTATAGTCGCATCATGTCCGATGAGTGTTAGGAGTTAAGCTTTTTCCTCACAGTTTTTGATAGTGCACTGAATTAAAAAATTATGAATTATGAACATTTGAAAAAAAAAAAAACTTAGAAAAAAGCTTGCAGATACAGTCTGTGAGAATCATCCTCAAACTTAATCTTAAACTTGATAAAATAATTATCTTTATTTAAAATATGTTTCAAGCCTTCAAAATAGTAGATTTTTAAGACTTTATGCCATCACAGCCATTTGGACTGCCTAATAGTGTTATGACATGTTAATTACAGCAGTATTTATTCACATCTATAAGACATCTTCAAAGCAGCAACATAAAAATGCTGAGATTATACTGAGTGAATTTGCTTACCACCTTGCCAGAAATTACATGCGTTTTAAAATAAACATAACTTTTGTTTATATTTTTCTTCTGCATTTACATCAGAGAAGTTAGAAAGTGCCCCATCCAGCGCATTTACATTAAATGTGACAATAGTGAAATGTAAAAATGTAATAGTGTAATAGCGCTTCCATGTCAAAATATCTGTATTCAGATTTGTTGCTTTTTCTGTTTATGTGTGCCAAGACATTTTAGAAATCCTGGAATTCCATGTCCGGAATAAAGATGGAAATTAGCATTAGCATACAGACAAAATGTGGAAATAAATGGGTCATTCTACAGAAACTGCCATGACGTTCCATGTGAGAGACGCGCGGCTGCGCGCTCCAGTAACTTTCCACACTCCACAGCCGCCGCATGCAATGTTTTTGTCAGGAGACAGGAGTAACAACTGCAGATTATGAGTTCCCTGCGGTGAGTCCGACATAATGAATCCACTAACACGACACAGCGAATGCCGGTGGTAAACAAACATACTCGTGCACGAGTTTTGGGAGGCGTTCCTTCGAAATGAGCTGTGAAGGAGGGGGGTTGTTCTGACGCATGCGCTCATTTCAAAAACTCACTAACAGTCTTTGGTTTCTCAGTCGACGAAAAGATCCTCTGTATCACCTTTAACTGTTCAGCTACAACCTTCTCTAAAAACCAGTAAAATTGAAACTTGATAATTTGAAATCAGGCTGGGGTCCCCTGATTTAAAACGTGGAGTAACTACTCTGTAAAAAAGCCAACTAACAAAAAGTCTTCCAAATTAACATAAAACAGTCAATTGAACTAATACATTTTGATTGGTAGTGTTCATGCATGATACTAAGTTGATTCAACAAATTTGTTCCTAAATGTTAAAAACTTGCCTGATCCACCTCTGCAAAAAATCATTTGTACATATTAATCATTTTTACAATCGACTTTATGTTATTTTTCATGTTTAATGAATATTGTGCTCTTCACAAACTGACGGCCTAATTTCATTTCGCAGTGTGTTTCGAATGTCGCACACTTTGGGGCCTTTTCGATGCTGATGTGAAGGAGTGATATCGTTCCAGATCAATCCAGCTTTTCTTTAAAACAACTGGTGTGTATTAATCATTTTTGTAATCGACTATTTTATTAGTCATGTAATATATCTTGCTCTGCTCCCAAACTGACGGCCTAGTCTAATTTAACAGTGGTTTAGCACACTGAAATATGCATTAAATTAAATTGTTTTTATAATGGAGAAATTGCGAAAATAATGTAACGTTAGAGTATTAAATGAGATTTGCTCATGGGTTTAGACAAAAATGTATTGAGCATCTAGACATCTCCCTGCAATTGCTTTAAAAGTAATTGAGCACTGTGCACGTCTTTTCAAGTTTTGAAAGAAGATTGCTTATGGGAAAAGGGATTTTATTTTAAAGAATGTCCATTTCACAATATAAGTAATATAAGTCTAAGGTGTCTGTGAAGCTTCAGCTCAATAGATGTTTTATTATACCATGTTTTAACTGCCTAATTTTGGGGTGTGATTAAAAATGCTCTGATTTGGCGGTGTACACCTTTAAATGCTCATGCCTTCCAAGCTCGCGACTGCATTAAACATTGCATAAATAAAACAGTTCACACAGCAAATCTAACTCTCAAAATGGATCTTTACAAAAGATGTTTGTGATGCAGCAGATCAGATCGTGTAAGTATGGCATCTATTTTGTGGATGTTTGCTAAAATTAGATTCTGAATGAGTTTGATAGTGTGCTGCATGGCTAACGGGGATAAAGCTACACACTGTTAGAGAGACTCGATTAGATTAGAAATCTTTATTAATCCCTGTAAGGGGAAACTCATTTGCCACAGATAGACAATTAAACATAAAAAAGTTACACAACTTCATGAAAAAACCTAACTGCAGTTGTAAATAAAAGACCTTCTAAATCACTCTGTAGAGCACTGAGGCATCACTAATCTTCCACTGAATTCATTTTTAAGTCCACTAAAAATACAGTGTAGTGTGTGTCCTTTGTAATTTTGCCCTTGTTCTCTTTTCCACAGTTACCTCAAGTGAATCTGGATTAAGGCCAATAACCGATCCAGCCATTCTGATCAATTTATTAATCTTATTTTTATCATCAACAGTGATACTACACCCCCAACAGAGCACTGCATTAAACAAAACACTAGCCATGATTCCCTGAATAGGACAAGACGTACCAGTGGGAACGTTTTTGTGAGTCGCCAAAATACGTACCAATGCGTACATATCACTACAGTTTCCAACAGAAATGAACACTAGAGGCAAGCGCTTTCAATCGTTTTCATACACAGTTACGATTACGGAGTCAGATTATGGATAAATAAAGACTCGTTTTCACGTCTCCTTGCACAATATTATGTTATGAATTCGAAAACACTTTTTTTTACCAGAGTGCACGATTTGTAAATTAATATATTTTGGACTTTGCATCGCTTAACCAGCGTTGCATGGTAGCTTAGCTGATATGGAGTTGTACTTAATACGAGAAAGCTCTGGGTACGAGTTGGTGGTATGCTATTTTAAAATGCAATGGAGTGCAAATTTCAAATCAGAACCGCAATGATTCGTATAAAACAAACGTCATAAAAACGTACCATATTCACGTTTATCTGTTCCGACAAAAAAAAAAAAGAACATGCTTTTAGCGCCACTCAGTGGACATTTCACATCGAAACGCAGTGATATGCACATATTGGTACGTATTTTGCGACTCGCAAAAACATTCCCACATTTTCCTAATGACACTGGGTTGAAAAACATAAAGAAGCTTCCTACTGATGCCAATGGAACTCAGTTCCCTAGGGAAGAATAATCTTGACAGCCTCACTGTTCTTCTTCCAGTTTAATATACTCTCCAAATGTACACCAAGATATTTATAAGACTGAACATCTTTATTTCTTCTAAAATCAATTATTAATTCTTTTGTCTTCTGCACATTCAATTTGAGGAACTTTTCATCACACCGACTCTACCTCTCTTCTGTAATCCACATCATTACCTTGATTGATTCCACAAGGGCTGCATCATCTGAAAAATTCTGCATACAACAAGATGTCTGAGTGTGCCTATAGTCAGAGGTATACAATGAAAAAGGTGATAAAACTGCCTTGCGGAGCTCCTGCTTTAATCAAAATAACGTCAGACATTTTATCACCTAACAAACTGGGGTCGACGTAGAAGATAATCCAGTACCCACATAATAGTTGTTCTATGAAGGTTAAAACATGACAATTTATCAGCAAGAACATGTGGTTGTATTGTGTTAAAAGCACTAGAAAAATCAAAAAACAATCTTAACAGAACAGGCAGTTGTTTCCAAATGACTATAAATATTGTGCAACATAAAAAGTATGGCATCATCAACTCCCACACCTTTTGTAAATGCGAATTGTAAAGGATCTTGAAAAACACCTGTCAACCCAAATGACACCGGATAATCCTTTCAAAACATTTCATTATATGTGATGTCAAAGCAATGGGTCTTACATTATTCACACTACGACCCACATTACCACGTTTTGAAATGGGAACAAGACAATGATGTCTTACACATTACAGGTATTTTTGATGATGACAAGGACAAAGAAAAAAGTGAATGAAGAACAGAACACAACTGTATGTGGGTGAATGTCATCAGGGCCTGCTGCTTAACAGCTGACGAACCTCATTCTCATTAATAATAATCACTGGACTGCAGTCCACATTACCACTCTGTACAAGAGATTCTAAGATCATTTCATGAGAAGCAGAGAAATCAACTTCATCAGACTTGATTCAAAATGTATTTACCTCATTCACATTCAATCCAGACCAGCAAATACTGTTATTTTTAGTTTCATAACCAGCAAGAGATCTCAAACCGTTCCAAAGGCCCCATGTGTTACAATCAGACATTTGTTCTTCGCCTCTTTCCTTATATTTAAATTTACTCTGTTTAATAACTCTTTTTGGTTCCTTTTGAGCAGTTTTAATCCGATCCCTGTCACCACTTTTCCTATAATAGCTGCTTTAACCTCCCTGAAACCAAGTCAAGTTTCACCAAGGGTACAGTAGGCGGTAACGCACGCAAGAACTGGACACTTTTACGTTTGCTGCCTCTTATGATCGGTCACACAATTCCAGAAAATAAACCATCTTGGGAGATTCTAATGGACCTGGAAGTCATTGTTGAGGTCGTTCCATCTTCAAAAGATTCAGTGAAGTCTCCTTGTTACCTAGAGAGCAAAATCAAAGACCACCAAAACTTAATGACTGAAACCTTTCCTAACTTTAGTCTGTGTCCAAAACATAATTACCCTCATTTGATTCGTTGTTTTGGACCATTGGTGTCACTATGGACAATGCGCTTGCTTCTCTTGAAGCCCAAGTTATGTCAGCAATTGAGAGAAGGTATCCAAATACAAGCAAGTGTCTCTCTCCTGCACTATTCATTTGCATGGAGTTCGATATTCAGCTGGCATGATTATCCCTGCAGGACAATGTAGTGGCAAGCCAGAATTTTTCAAAATACTGAACATTCCTTTGTTAAAAACTGTCCGCCTGGTATCTTGAACATTTCAGGTCCTTTGAGATAAAGGAAAGCCTTTTAGTGACATTCATGTTCTTGATCCGGACATGCTGAATGACTTCCATCACTTGACAGTATACAAAGTTGGTATGAACGTTCTTGTGACTCCAAAAGTGTTTTAGGAGAAAAGAGATGAGTCATGTCTGTATTCTTGATCAGACACTGCATTCCACACACTAGAATATATTCTCTTAGGTACCCGTTCTTGCTGTTAAGAATGGAAAATAAATGTGTCCCAGTGAATTAATGCTGACTCCAGGTTCTGCTTTCTATAGCGAGCATGTTGCTGCGGGTTCACCTTTCCCCTGCCAACATCCGGAGGGCGGAGCTGCCTGAAAGGCCTGCATCGGTGGACCATTTGAAGTCTTTCCTTAGCGAGACATTACAGCTGAAATCTGGATTCTCACTACAGTCTGAAGACCAGGACTTTAACAATGAACTTCGTAACTTGATTGACATTAAAGAATTGCCAGCAGCAAAAGCAACCTTAAAGGGTGCGTTCTATGTCGATGACGTCAAATGGTTTCTCTCAGAGATCTACTGACTCTACCCTGCTGCTATTTTTACTGCAACACAACTCAGAATATAATATTCAATGCAACATTTTGTGCTTTTGGTTGTCATTTTCAGTCGAAGGGCAACAAGAAAAGTGATGTTAGTCTTCACTGCTTTACTAGCGATAAGAGGAGAAAAGAATGGGAAGAATGTGGACGAGAATAAATCTGGCAAACGCACAGGTTGGGATGGATGGGTTATGGGTATCAAGTTTAAGCTTGGCATTTATCAAGCTGAACTGAGAGAGGCTATTTTTAGTTAGCGTTAACACTAAAAGAAAAATCACATGAGGGTGTGACAGCCACCATAAAATAGCCTAAAAGAGCAGATGTGAACGTATTACCGGACCATCCTGAGGGCCAGACAGACGATTCGCTTGAGGAGGTTAGACTTATCATGGTCGATGAAAAAAAAGAAAAGAAAAAAGTATTGATTCAGCACTCATTCAACAGAGGATACAAGAGTTGTTGTAGAGTTCAGCCACTAGTTGAGGAGATCAGAGAGAGATGGCCTGCTCTTTTTCTAAAGGATGAGGTAAACTATTCAACACGAAATGTTGTTACCTGTGTTCTGGTTTTTGTTAATTTATATTATTATTTTAATTATAATTACTATTAGAACATTTTATTTAACATAGCTTTCTGGTGATTCCTATTAATGTTTTTATTATTATTTATTTTTTAATTAAAGGCACAGTATGTAAAATTTCTGTCCGCTAGAGGCCTATTCAAAACAAAAGCGTAGCTTGATGACGGCAAGTTTGAGAGAGGAATCTCGGGACATGTGGATTTCACCTCAACGGCCGGTGGAAAATAATAGGGATTGGACTCGGGAAGAAATCATGTTCATGGATGTGATTATTAACGTTACTGTAGTGTGAAGCAGAGCAGGAGCGAGTGTTGTGGAGCTGAACGAGGAGCTGGAGCGATTGATCAACACACGCCTCACAAGCAGCAGGACTTTTATTATGACACAGTCGCCGGCGCTGCTACCGCTTTTCCGGTCATGAGTATGAGGTAACGCAGCTCTGTTTATCATATTAGATACATTTGAGTGTGTTGAAAATGATGTTATAACGTTACTGTAGTGTGAAGCAGAGCAGGAGCGAGTGTTGTGGAGCTGAACGAGGAGCTGGAGCGATTGATCAACACACGCCTCACGAGCAGCAGGACTTTTATTATGACACAGTCGCCGGCGCTGCTACCGCTTTTCCGGTCATGAGTATGAGGTAACGCAGCTCTGTTTATCATATTAGATACATTTGAGTGTGTTGAAAATGATGTTATAACGTTACTCTGTGCGTTCGCTCGGCAGCTGCTGTGAGACACTGTTACACACTGCAGTAAGATAGAGCGATTTTACAATATCATATTAAATGCTGGATGATTGTGTTGATAAATGGCATGTAATTAATTTTAAAACGTATTGTATGATGGAGAAAATTATGTATTACTGTTACTAAAAATAAATCTGCATCTGATGATGCTATGTTAGCTACTTCACACACTAGTGTTTTTCTCTGAGGCGTGGTAAAGCATGGTACTCGCAAAAAAATCAAGAAAATTACACTTAAACAATAAAAAAAAGTTTTCTGTCTATAAATATATCAAAACAGTTGTTCCCTTGCCTATTAAAACATGCAAATATTAAAGCATCTTTGTTGTTTCCATGGTTTCTACAAAATAAACCGGAAACCGAGGGTAACGCGGGAATGACGCCATTGACAGGCGACTCCTCACACGTCCCGGAGCCTTGAGTAAAATTGCAATTTTCTCACGATTTACAAATAGTTGCAAACATTTGGGATATTGTAAGTACTCAAGTGAACAAAATATATAAAACTGGCCTAGTGGTTTTTGGATATTTTACTGCAAAAATCTTACATATTGCACCTTTAACTGAGTTAACGGAGGGGGGCGCTGTATGTTAAATGAGTTTCTTTGTGTTTGCGGCACTCATTTGTTTCGATTTCTCCTCGAGAGGCAGCACGAGTGCCTCGACAGCACAACCTTGTTAGCGTCAGTACATTGTACATTATTATTATGCATAATTGATCGCCACTTAGACTAAATGATTGCAGAATCGTCATCACATTTTTGTGATTCCCTAGTTATTCTTTGTTATTGGGGTTTTAATCAGGTCTGGTCGGGCAAGTAAATTTCTCTTTCACTTGCCCCTTTAAAAAATCCACTTGTTCCGGACAAGCGTTAATGTCGAGCCCTGCGATGTGTGTTTAGACTGCCTCAGTAGGTTCAGTCCAGTGCTTTACGACGACTCGCTTCAATGGAGTGGTATGTTAATTCTTCCTCGTTTTTGTCCATTTAATTCATAATTCATGTTATTATGCAATGAGGTTGATCTCATTTGTGCCCCCCTGAAAAATGTAATGCCCGTTTGTGAATTAGGACATCAAATGTGGTAACTGACCTTCTGAGACGACTGGCATCATAATAGTAACTGGTGCAATACAGTTCCTTTCCAACAAGAAGCCCTTGTCTCACACCATACCTGAGTGAACTAAAATGAAATACATTTTGGATTAAAATGATTTTAAAAATACAAAATTCCTGTAGGGGATGGTTTTCCACAATCTTCTTCATCAGGCTGTTGAAGAGGTTGCTGTACGTGGTCTCATCCAGAAAGGGCAGAGATTAAAATCCTTTGTTGCTCAGAAACTGCACAAGTGTTGAGTCAGAGTCTGGGTATCTGTTGTGGCAGATTTGACATCTTTCACAACTGCTGTATGTGTCACTCACTCCAAAATCCCAGGATGGTGTGTTTCAGTGACATTTCCTTGTTGGTAACCTGGAAAAGGGAGAGATCAAACCTGGTTAACTGGAAAAGGGTGTGAGACAAGGGCTTCTTGTTGGAAAGGAACTGTATTGCACTAGTTACTATTATTTTCTGTAGTTTTGCTTTCCTGTAGCTCAGTGGTTAGAGCATGGCACTAGCAATGCCAAGGTCATGGGTTCGATCCCAGGGATTGCACATACTCAGATACAAATGTATAGTATAATGCAATGTAAGTCACTTTGGATAAAAGCGTCTGCCAAATGCATAAATGTAAATGTAATGTATTATGATGCCAGTCGTCTCAGAAGGTCAGTTACCTAATTTGATGTCCTAATTCACAATTTGCTTTACATTTTTCAGGGGGGCACAAATGAAATCAACCTCATTGCATAATAACATGAATTATGAATTAAATGGACAAAAAAAAAATTTAGAAAAAAGAATTAACATAACACTCCATTGAAGCGAGTCGTAAAGCATTGGACCGGGCCAACTGAAGCAGTCTAAACACACATCGCAGGGCTCGACATTAACGCTTGTCCGGGACAAGTGGATTTTTTAAAGGGGCAAGTGAAAGAGACCGGACCTGATTAAAATGCCACTAACAAAGAATAACTAGGGAATCACCAAAATGCGATGACGATTCTGCATTCATTTAGTCTAAGTGGCGATCAATAGTGCATAATAATAATGTAGAATGTACTGACGCTAACAAGGTTGCTGCTTCTTTAAACAAATGAGTGCAGCAAACACAAATAAACTCGTTTAACATACTGCCCCCCCCTCCGTTAACATCTCTCTGGGTCTCGTACCATGAGTTTAACATCAAAAGCAGTTGATTTGAACATCAGTCACTTTGAATTGATAGATTTACTCGAAACCTTTCAACATTCTTGTAAATGACTTTTGATGGTTTTATATCGGGTTATGAAATACTGATGCATTGTTTCTTTGTCAGTTACCTGGTAAAGGGTGCCATTGTGTTGTTTGAAGAGAATTAATGAGGAATGTATATTCTTTAGAAATCCTGGTTAACTGAAAAAGGGTGTAAGACGATGGTTCCTCATTCCCAAGGTGTCTGAATGTCCAAGACAAATGTGTGTGACACCACAGATGGCAAAAGCACTCTTGCTTTAATTTATAAACCATTGAGTCAATACACAGACACAATGGGCATGAGAATTTTATCATCATGAAATTATATATTGGGGTATTATTCTGTTGCCATGACTATTATGTATTTTGTAAAGTCATTGTTAGATTTAGGGTAGGGTGAGGTAAGGTGCCACATAGGCCCACATGGAAAGAGTTAAATGCGAAATCAATATACAAGATACCTTTTCTTACAAATAAACACAAGCATGGATACATTTTAAGAAACTCACTTTTTTATCATAAAAATATCAACACTCTTCGCATCATTTATTGGTTAATGCACAACAAATTTCAGTTAATATAATAGGTTTCTCACTAAAAGCAATAGGTTACCGCATTTGTCGATTCTTTTGGCACGTTTCTCTTGGACGTGTGGCAATATTGCATGGTTTGGGAGGGAGAAGTGGTTTACTGGATTTAAAGTGGGTCAATTTACAGTATTTAGGATTTGGCCATTAACAGTAGCATCATGTATCCGAGAGTTAAACAGCAGTCAAAGTGAACACAATACAATGTTGTTTTTCCCCTCATACGGCTCTTAGAGAGTTGTGAACCTTGTATTAGGCTACATTTCTGTAGATACTGAACAGAAGTTTGAGATTTGACATGTTCCTCAGCTTCCACACCTACATGTACTTTCATAACCTAGTCAACGCCCACTTTGGCGATTCTGTGCTTTAAAAGGCAGCTCTGCACACCAAGTAAGATCACTTTTTCCAGCAGAGCCACAGGAAGCTGCTTCAGAAACACTTGCCTTCTCCAGCCTCTCTCTCCTCGAATCTTCAATCAAAATGAGCAAGATCATTGTTTTTAGCAAAGAGGCCTTTGAGGGCAGAACAGCTGAATTCAAGAACGATGTAACCAACTTAGAAGAAAAGGGCTTCAATGACGTCATCTCCTCCATAAAAGTCATTGGTGCACCATGGGTAGCGTATTATGACAAGAATTTTGCTGGAAAGCACCTGGTGTTTGAGGAAGGAGAGTACGCCACCATTGAGGACAAAGGCCAGTTTTCTTCCCTAAAGAAGGTCACAGATGACCTGGACAACCCTGAAATCCAGCTGTTCCAGCACCCAAACTATCAAGGAAGAACCGTGACCCTGCGCAGAGAAGCCAATCTTCACGACATTGCTTTCAGTGACATAGCTTCTTCCCACAAAGTGAAAGGTGGTGTCTGGGTGCTATACGAGAACAGGAGTCGTCAGGGTTCCCAGCTTGTTACTTTCCCTGGCGATGAAGTTCCCAACTATTCTCCAATCTCCTTCAACGATGTGGCCAGCCATGTGCGCCCCTTGCTGCCGAAGCCATAGACAGCATCATTCAACGTACGCTTTCTGCAGCTGATTATGAACTGGAATCCTTTTGGAAAGACCGAGGCAGGTGGTGGGGAATGACTGATCTTGACCAGAAACTTGATTCGACTCTTGATGTGACGGCAATCTGTCTGAAGAAACTTCATGCAATCAGACTCAACCTTATCATTTGAGTATATCTGTGTAAAGACATACTGTACATGTTAACTTGGCAAATGTTATATAACAAGGAAGAATTTTATTAGAAAAGTTTTATGCTGCTAGTTTTCTGGCTTATCAGTAGTGATCAGTATCAGTTAAATACATATACAATACAATAATAAAATACAGTCTTGGAATTGTTATAGATCTTACAGATCCAATTGTATTTGAATGTATTTCCCCTGTTTGATGAGAGTGAAATATTGAAAGGGATTTTGGATTCATATTATGCTGAGAAAGAAACAACGAATGCTGTTTTACTCTGTCAACTCAGAAAATAAAGAGTCTTAACATAACACTGCTTGTTTCTTTAATTCTTTTTTTTTTTTTACAATTACATTAATTTTTAGCCAGTTTCAGCCATCATTCAGGATAGTACAAGCTAGAATAGGGAGGGATAAAGTAATAGTGATCAATTTTACATTCTCCACTGTGCAAACTTAAAAACACAAGGGAGCATTTGCCAAATCTGTTTTGCCAATAATGTTATGTTATTACAGTATCAACTGAGGGTGGTCTAGCTTTTGATTCAGTGCTTATATTTAAATTGTTTTTTAATGACATTGTTAAAACTCAAAATAATCAATTAGAAAACCCTAAACGATAGTCTCTCAATCCAAGCACTTCTGTCTCTCAACAAGAGAAATGTTGTGCTCACTTGTAAACTTCTGTTATCACACTGATGTTTTTGACTTGGTTTGTTGTAGTAAACTTCAGCAAATCAGAGTTTGCAGTACCATAAAAAGATCCTGTAATTGTCAGATATCCAAACTTACTCCCCAGTATGCTAAGACCATGCATCGAAATTAACCTGCAAAATGTCATTGTGAATTTCCCCAACTCTCTGTGTGGTCATATGGAGAAAGCTGGATATTTGTCCCAAACACCAGAAGTAAAGAGTTAACCCTCTGGGGTCTGAGGATTTTTGGGGCCCTGGAGTAGTTTTGACATGCTGTTTATAAACATATTGATGGCAAAAGTGTCATTACACTGTATTCAGCACAAACTAGGCTGCCATAATATGTGAGCAATATGTATATACAGTGCCCTCCCCTTTTTTAACTTTCATTAAAAAATAAAATCACAAATTTCTAACCTTTCATTTAAGTAAAACAATTGAAAATGGGGAAAACTCGCATTATGAAATAAATGTTTTTCTCTTGTTCACGTTGGCCACAATTTTTGCAACCTCCTTTTGCCAAGATAACAGCTCTGAGTCTTCACCTATAATGCCTGATGAGTTTGGAGAACACCTGACAAGAGATCAGAGACCATTTCTTCATGCAGAATCTCTCCAGATCCATCAGATTCCCGGCTCCATGTTGTTGCTTCTTCTCTTCAGTTCACTCCACTCAATTTCTTTAGGGTTCAGGTCAGGGCACTGGGATGGCCATGGCGGAAGCTTCATTTTGTCCTCAGTGACACATTTTTGTGTTGGTTTTGATGTTTGTTTTGGATCATTGTCCTGATGGAAGATTCAACCACGGCCCATTATTGGATTTCTAGCAGAAGCGGTCAGGTTTTGATTTTTTATCTGTTAGTATTTGATAGAATCCATGATGCCATGTATCTGAGCAAGATGTCCAGGACAACCAGCAGAAAAACAAGCCCACAATATTAAAGATCCAGCAGTATATTTAACCGTGGACATGGGGTACTTTGATAGAGCATTGTAGGTCATTCCACCAGCCGGGAACAGACCCGGAGAAGGTCCGTGAAAGTGACTTTGTGCTTCTTTGGGATGGCACCACAAGGTGCTGTTCACTTGCAGAAGTTTCTGCAGCATTCTGGATCAGTTGAAGAGGCTTGACAGTGCATACTGGAAGGCCTGAGAGCATTACAATATAGTCCAGTCTGGATAGAGCAAGAGCTTGAACAAGAATTTGTGTAGAATGCTACGATAGGAAGGATCTAATCTTCCTAATGTTGTTCCTAATGGCTGCTGGAAAACCACAGTCCTATCAACACCAGCTGGATTCCAGCCCTACTCCCACCACTCTAGAATCTGTTCCAACACCTGAGTCCATTCCAGAGTCTTGTCCCAAGATGGCCGCTATCCCAAAGCCTCTTCCCAAGATGGCTGCCATCCCAGAGTCTCGTCCCAAGGCAGGGAGGGTGGGTGCCCTGGAGTTTTGGCAGGTCTCTGGGGTGATACAGACTCAAGGACTGGAGCCATCTCTGGGCTCTCAATGAGGAAGGGAGTCACCTCTGGACGAGAAAGGGGATCATTTCTGGATCCTGGGTGAAGAAGGGAGTTAGAGTCATAGGCTGAGGGCTCAGATGTGGCAAACATCTTGGCTGAGGGCTCAGGGGTGGCAGCCATTTCGGCTGAGGGTTCAGACACGGCGGCCATCTTCTATGAGGGCTCAGGTACGGCGGCCATGACGGGACAAGACTCTGGAATGGCGACCATGACAGGACAAGACTCTGGAATGGCGGCCATGATGGGATGAGACAAAGGAATGGCAATCATGACAGGATGAGATTCTGGAATGGCGGCCATCTTAGGATGGGATTCTGCTACGGCTATCTTAGCATGAAACACTGGGATAGTGGTCATGACAGGTTAAGACTCCAGAACGGTGGCTATTTTAGGATGAGATTCTGGGGCTGGCTGTGATACATACTGGGGAACGAAGCTCTCCAGACATCAGTAGATAGCCTCTCTCCAGTCCAATCCGGTGAGATCAGGGAGTTCTCATGGATCAACAAAGTTAACCCCGGTCCGGCCTCGTTACTCAAGGGACTCATGACAACGAGGCGACAGAATCTGTCCATGTATTCGAACAAATCGCAGCTATTTTGAGCCACCGCCACGATATGTCCTGCAAGCTTCCAGCTCATATTTCCTATTTTGTTTTCTAGGTCTGGTCTTCTGTCATAAACAGAAGAGGACAGACGAGGTGAGTGAGGGAAGCAGAGCGGGAATGCAACACAGGTAAGGATGAAATGGTTGATGATAGATTGCTGGAGACTTAGCTGGCTATGAACAGAAGACAGCAGACAGAAGACGGATCAAGAACAATCAGGTAGGTGTCTCAGATGAGTAGATCAGTAAGCACTCTGTTGCGTAACCAGGCAGGGTCTGTGGTGCTTGTCTTTGACGAGACCAGACAGTGAGAAGAAGGGAACGGCATATTAAGGCAGTGTTGATGAGGGTGCACAGGTGCAGGTGTGGATCAGGAGGGATGCTGGGAAAGATGAATATGTAAATATGTGCTGCACGCTTTCCTCTCAATAATAAAATTCAATTAATATTAGAAAACAGCAAGTACTTTTTTAAAGAAAGCATAAGAAAAGCATATAACTTATAGCAATGTGGAAATGTTTGCACAAGCTCTGCAATTCACACTTCAGTAAAATCACATCACAATTATTTAAACAGCCCTTTATTCAATAGATTGTTTAAAAGCAAGAAGCTTTACAGTATTAAACAGGCAAACATTGTCAGTGTCTCGTTTCACCAGAAGTACAGCTTCATATTCTTCTATAAAGTGTCTCTCTAGTGTGTTCATTGTTTTACTTATTTGACCTCAGTGTATTGAACAGAAGAAATTATCCAAAGAAGAGTTCAATGTGAAAGAAGGCAGAGCCTTACAGCCACACCTACCAATTACATCATTGCCATAGACCAATGGGAGTACAATGTTGTTTACCTGCCTCTCGATAGTCTAAATAAAATGCTTCTTACTTTAAACGCTTAATGTTTGAAACTACAGCAGCAAAGATATTGTGAAGAATATAAATAAAAGGGTATAATTAAACATAACAATACGAATAAAAGAAGCGGTTATGAAGGTGGACAGTCATATGAAGCCCACATTCAGTTGCGGTGAGAAAGGAGCCTTAATTTCTAACAGATACACGTACTCTTTAAACAAAGAACACAAACAGGGTCTGTTGACTATTTATATGTATTTGTAAGTGTGATGTTTATATTAGATGATCGCAATTGAATTGTCTTTCTCCAGAGTGAATGCACAGATGATTGTTGAAACTGTTCCTACTTCTAAACCCCTTATCACACTGAGAAAAACAGTGTTTTCTTTTCAGAATGAGTTTTCAAATGCCGTTTCAGGTATGCGTGATATGTGAAACTCATGTCACACTGAAGACACTTGTAAGGCTTCTCTCCAGTGTGAACTCTCATGTGAATCTTAAGGTTTCCTTTCGTCGTGCAACTCTTTCCACACTGAGGGCAGGTGAAAGGCTTCTCTCCAGTGTGAATTCTCATGTGATTCTCAAGGTTTATTCTTTTTGTGAAACTCTTTCCACAGTGATGACATATAAAACAGTACTCTCCTGTGTGAATCCTCATGTGATGATTAAGGTATTCTTCACATATGAAACTCTTTCCAAACTGATCACAACCAAAAGGCTTCTCTCCAGTGTGAACTGTCATGTGAGCCTTAAAACTTTCTTTTCGTGAGAAGCTCTTCTCACACAGTTTGCAGGTGAAAGGCTTCTCTCCAGTGTGATTTCTTATGTGGGCATTAAGGTTTTTTTTCTGTGTGAATATCTTTCCACACTGAGGGCATATGAACGGCTTCTCTCCAGTGTGAATTTTCAAGTGGACTCTAAAGCTTTCTTTTCGACTGAAACTTTTTCCACACTGTTGGCAGGTGTAAGGCTTCTCTCCAGTGTGAATTCTCATGTGAATTTTAAGGCTTTCTTTTCGAGTGAAACTCTTTCCACACTGTTGGCAGGTCAAATGGCTCTCTCCAGTGTGAACTCTCATCTGGAGGTTTCTAGTTTCTGTTTTAAGAATCTGTGAGGAACTAGTAGATTTCTCCCCTGTCATGAAATCATGAGGTTTCTCATCCTGATTTTTCTCTCCAGTTTCATTCAGTTCTTGACTCTCCTCTTTCAACGTCATCAGATCTAAGGTAAAAAGAAACAAAAACAAGTTAACTCTAGTTTAAAGCCACAAAGAAACAGACATGAAAAGTGAAGTAAAACATCAAATCCAACAACATGTATACTAGATCCTATACTCAATAAACAACTAAAAAGTGTGTAAACTGTAATCTCAGAACCTCTTGTCAAAATTCAACTCGCTCAACATTACTCAAGGTACTATAACCCACAGTCTGACCCAGGAGAACTGGTTAATTACAGACAGATCTCAATTCTGACATTTACCAATTAAATATAAGACAAAGTTTTGCAGAACAGTTTTTGTGAAGAATTTTGAATATCGAATATTGTCAGCTTCCGTGTGCTTCACACAAAAATGAGACCAACATTAAAAACAGCATTTACTACATTTCTTTCTAAAAAGTGTTTTTCAGTCTTATTTCCCATAGTTTTTACTTCGGCAACCCCTGAAAGCCACAAATCTTCTCTCCTCTCACTGAGACAGAAGTATCCAAACTTCTTCTCTCCAGTCATGCCACCACCTGCCCTCAAGATCCCATCCCCTCACACCTTCTACAAGCCATCGCTTCTACACTTTTACCAGCTCTTACACACATTATCAACACATCTCTCCACACGGGCTCTTTCCCTAACACATCCAAGCAGGCTCGGGTAACCCCACTGCTTAAAAAACCCACATTAAACACGTCTCTTGTAGACAGCTACAGACCTGTTTCTCTCCTACCATTCATAGCAAAAACACTTGAACGAGTTGTTTTCAACCAGGTGTCATCTCAAAGAGCAACCAGTTGGATGTCAATCAATCTGGTTTCAAGAGTGGCCACTCGACTGAGACTGCACTGCTGTCGGTCACTGAATCCTTGCGGATTGCAAAGGCGGATTTCAGTTCTCATTCTGCTCGATCTATCTGCTGCCTTTGACACGGTGAATCATCAGATCCTTCTGTCCACCCTCTCATCACTGGGCATCACAGAACTCAGATACTCTGAGAATGACACCAACCTGTTTGTTCCTCAGTTTCTTCATGTTTGACTCTGAATGTTTCTTCAATCTTCACGTCTTCACTCTCCTCTTTAATAAACTCCATCTTTATAATAGTGTGTCACGTGGATCTCAGTCGCTTCAGCAGGAGTTTCTCTGTGTGTTTGGACACTCTGTCATGATCAAGATGAGATGAATTAACAGAAAGCTATGGTGTCAGTTATGTTGTCATTACACATTCACTTATTTCACAATTCTCTATATGATTGTCTGAAAGGGTTGTATTGATTTAAACACTTTAAATGATTAAAAACACAAACCTTTCTTCTGAAGATTCACAGATGCAGGAACATGTTGCAGCCTTATGACATCATGTCGCCACACCAAAATAAAAGTCCTGTTCACACAAAATAGAAATCCACATACAGAAAACATATTCAAATTATAAGATAAAGGACTGATTCAAAGGATAAATCAGAGTCCAAAAGCTATCAATACCAATGAGATTTCTTTATTTATATAATTAATTCATATTTAAACTAAACTCCCGATATATGCTTAAATGCGGGATATAAAGTCGTGAGATACATAATATTGTCGTGAGTTTAATTATGTTTCAAAAATATAATTAATCACGTGGCATTACATCCCGCATTCAAGCATGTTATGTCTAATCCTGACCAATTAAAATGATTAAACTAAGACATCATTTCCAACACCACAACTGTCAGTCTTTGCATTAATCTATAGTAAGCATGAGAAACTATGAAATGTGTTTGTATTACTGAGCTGCTTAAAAGTGTGCTTTGAATGCTTTAAAAATTAGTTAAATTTTAGTAGACTTTTATATAGTAATCCGAAGTTTAATTAAATTAATTTAATAATGTACTAGTTATAAATACATTTTCCCAACTGTGTGAACGTAAGTACACTTAACATAATGCACTAATTTGCACTAAGACTTAAAATGATTTTATCTAGTCAGATAAAGTAAACAAAATACACAGAAGTGTTTTATAAGAGCATTACTTAAAAATGTAGTTATCACCTAGTTCTATTTAAATTAATTTCATGACAAATACAGTAGAAATTTATTATTTACAAGTAAAAATCTATTAACATATATAGTGGTGGTCAGAATTATTGGCAAATATGTTCTTGGTAAACATGTTCAAAGATGGCTATAAAAATAAATCTGCATTGTTTAGCCTTTTGATCTTTAATTCATAAAATTAGCAAAAATCTAACCTTTCATTGAAGAAAAGAAAGTGGGGGGAAACTCACATTCTTACAGACACTTTCAATCTTTTGCTGCACATCAGAATTATATTCTTTGGTTTTTCTCATTGTGATGAATGATTAAGGGAATTTGGCCTTTGTGTTTCCTCATGTTTATTCTCCTGTGGAACAGGAAGTCATGGCTGGACAATTTCATGTTCATGATCACCCTGGTGTGCTAAAAAATGTAAATATTAATGGGAATATACTTCAGAGATATTTTACTCATAAAAAATTCTAGGGGTGCCAATAATTGTGGCCAATGAGTTTCGGAGAAAAACATTTCATAATGTGATTTTCCCCCCACTTTCACTTCTTTTTCTTCAATTAAAGGTTAGAATTTTGCTAATTTTATGAATTAAGGATCAAAAGGATAAACAATGCAGATTTATTCTTATAGTCATCTTTGATCATATTTATCAAGGGTACCAATATTTCTGACCACCACTGTAATTAACTACATCATATAAAGGGAATATTAACATAGTTACAATCCATTTGAAATTAATTATTTAATGTATAAAAACATGTAGGCAATACATTATAAATACATTTTGTATGTATTTACTTTATCCTTATATTTGAAATATATCATAAGTCTATTTTTATGTCTGATGAGTATATTTGAAAGTGTATGAAAGAGGTTCAAGTGTACTACAAGTGGTTACTAAACACATTTTTTAATACAGAGATAGTATGATAAAGCACATTTTTGTATTCATGGTGTCTCAAAATAGCACAGTTGAGTACACTTAGATGTTCTTAAGATGATCTAAAGAAGAATTTTTAGTATGTTAAGTACAAAATTAGTGCATGAAAATAGTACACTTCCATAATGTACTTAAAAGTGCTCTAAGCTTTCCTGTAGCTCAGTGGTTAGAGCATGGCACTAGCAATGCCAAGGTCATGGGTTCGATCCCAGGGATTGCACATACTCCGATACAAATGTATAGTATAATGCAATGTAAGTCGCTTTGGATAAAAGCATCTGCCAAATGCATAAATGTAAAAGTGTACTGAAATATTGTATTTTAGTGCACTCTTTTTACCTGAGTAGTCAAAGAAACAACAACAAATTCTGTAATTCTGTTTATCTGATGTGAGACTTTATTTTAAAGACATTCATAACAGCTGTTGACTCTTCTGTCAGACACAGTTTAAATAAAGCATGTTGTCTTGATTCAGTATCTACGGTCAGATAATATGTTCTCAGGCTAATTTTCGTAGCTGCAATTTGGACCTTCAACCCGTTGAACTCCAGTGAAGTCCACTATATGGAGAAAAATCCTGGAATGTTTTCCTCAAAAACCTTCATTCGACTGAAGAAAGAAAGACATGAACATCTTTGGATGACATGAGGGTGAGTAAATTATCAGGAAATATTAATTCTGAAGTGAACTAATCCTTCATTTTCACACTGAAACAGTGAAACGCTTTCCACACTGATGACAATAAAAAACCCTCGTGAGAATCCTCATGCGAGTCTCATTTCCCACACATCAATCTCTTCTCTCCGGTGTGAACTCTCATGTGAGTTTTAAGATTTCCTTTCTGTGTGAAGCTCTTCCCACACGGCTTGCAGGTGTAAGGCTTCTGTCCAGTGTGAAGTCTCATGTGGACGACAAGGCTACTGTTGTGACTGAAGCTCTTTCCACACTGACCGCACGTGAACGGCTTCTCTCCCGTGTGACTGTTCATGTGACACCTAAGGTTTGGTTCTGCTGTGAAGCTCTTTCCACACTGATCACATATGAACAGCTTCTCTCCGGTGTGAATCCTCATGTGGTAATCAAGAGTGTTTTTATGTGTAAAACTCTTTCCACACTGAGTGCAGGTGAAACGCTTCTCTCCAGTGTGAATCCTCATGTGGACTTCAAGGCTTTGTTTTCGACCAAAGCTTTTCCCACACTGCAGGCAGGGGAAAGATCTCTCTCCAGTGTGACTGTTCATGTGGTAATCAAGGATGATTTTCTGTGTGAAATTCTTTCCACACTGAGTGCAGGTGTAAGGCTTCTCTCCAGTGTGAAGTCTCATGTGGACGATGAGGCTACTGTTGTGACTGAAGCTCTTTCCACACTGACCGCATGCGAACGGCTTCTCTCCCGTGTGACTGTTCATGTGACACCGAAGGTTTGGTTCTGCTGTGAAGCTCTTTCCACACTGTTGGCAGATGAACGGCTTCTCTCCGGTGTGAATTCTCATGTGTATTTTGAGGTTTCCTTTTTGAGTGAAGCTCTTTCCACACTGATGGCAGGTGTGAGGTTTCTCTCCAGTGTGAACTCTCATGTGGACTGCAAGGTTATGCTTTTGACGGAAACACTTTCCGCACTGATGGCATGTGAAAAGCTTCTCTCCAGTCATGAAATCATGATGTTTCTCATATTGATTTTCCTCTTCAATTTCATTCAGTTGTTGACTCTCCTCTTTCACCTCCATCAGGTCTAAAACAAAAAACAAATACAAGTTAACCCCAGTTTAATGGCCCAAAAACCAAGATAAAGCATCAAAACCAACAACATTTACACCGATCAGGCATAACATTATGACCTCTGACAGGTGAAGTGAATAACATCACGGCACCTGTTAGTGGGTGGATATATTAGGCAGCAAGTGAACATTTTGTCCTCAAAGTTGATGTTAGAAGCAGGAAAAATGGGCAAGCGTAAGGATTTGAGTGAGTTTGACAAGGACCAAATTGTGATGCTAGAGGACTGGGTCAGAGCATCTCCAGCTCTTTTGGGGTGTTCCCGGTCTGCAATGGTCAGTATCTATCAAAAGTGCTCCAAGGAAGGAACAGTGGTGAACCGGCGACAGGGTCATGTGCGGCTGAGGCTCATTGAAGGCTGATCCGTGTGGTCCGATCCAACAGACGAGCTCCTGTAGCTCAGATTGCTCCAGAAGTTAATGCTGGTTCTGATAGAAAGGTGTCAGAATACACAGTGCATCAGTTTGTTGCGTATGGAGCTGCAGACCAGTCAGGGTGCCCATGCTGACCCCTGTCCACCCCCAAAAGAGCCAACAGTGGACACGTGAGCATCAGAACTGGACCACGGAGCAATGGAAGAAGGTGGCCTGGTCTGATGAATCACGTTTTCTTCTACATCACATGGATGGCCGGGTGTGTGTGCGTCTCTTACCTGGGGAACACATGGCACCAGGATGCACTATGGGAAGAAGGAGAGCCGGCGGAGGTGGTGTGATGCTTTGGGCAATGTTCTGCTGGGAAACCTTGGGTCCTGCCATCCATGTGGATGTTACTTTGACACGTACCTCCTACCTAAGCATTGTTGCAGACCATGTACACCCTTTCATGGAAACGGTATTCCCTGGCTCTTTCAGCAGGATAATGCTCCTGCCACAAAGCAGAAATGGTTCAGGAATAGTTTGAGGAGCACAACACTGAGTTTGAGGTGTTGACTTGACCTCCAAATTCCCCAGATCTCAATCCAATCGAGCATCTGTGGGATGTGCTGAACAAACAAGTCCGATCCATGGAGGTCCTACCATAGCACAGAAATGTACCTTACTAAAGTTGCTAAAGTGAATTAGATCTTTCAACAACATAGACCACAACATTCTCTTGGATAGCTTGAGAATTATGTTGGCATTTGTAGACAAGAATTAACATGGTTTAGGTCCTATCAATCAGAGGGGTGTTTCTCATACAACGACGTTACTCGCTGCTTTAGAACCATAGTATGATGCATAGTTGAACAAATCAACTAGCTAGTCAGATCTGTTTCCCGAAACCATAGTGTCGCAAACCTTGGTGAATGACGTCATGCAGGTGTTGGAGTAATAACTTCTTTAAATGAATCCATTTGAGATTGAGTTAATGCTAGATTTTTTTGCTATAAATTATGGACATGCGTAGCATCTGAGGACTAATTCTCATTTTTCTCAGTTATTTTGCTTTATTTCCAGATTCAATCATAGGCTCATAGTTGTGCTTCAAATCTCTTGACAAACTAAATTATGTAAATGACATTTGTGTATTCGAAATAAAAGATATACATTGTACTCTAACCACAGCTCGAGAGCTGTCGTTCAACCACACAAGTTTGCGAATGTTTGTTTGAACGATGGTTTCGAGAAACACCAAATCGTTGAACTATGTAAGTAATGACGGAACTTGTGAAGTTAGTTGGCTAACGATGCCTTTGGGAAACGCACCCCAGATTGCCACTACTTGTATATCAAGATATGTCTCATCACACACAAGTATGGTGTGCCACAGGGCTCAGTATTGGGTCCTCTGCTTTTCTCGTTGTTTATGCTTCCCCTGAGGGACATCATTCACTGTTATGACAATGTTACTCATTTTTACATTTCCTCACACCCTGCTAACTTATAGTTGTATCGTATAGTTGAAGATTTGTCCGGTTGTATTAATGATATAAAAGATGGGATGACTAGTAATTAAGTAAGGTGTTACATCTCAACATTTGTCCTGTTAATGCGATGCACTTATAATAATAATATTGCTATATATAATGTTGGTATATAAATAAAGGTAACTTGACTAGGTGTTCAGGATTATAACTGGCTGCTATGTTGTTCTCCATAAGAAAGTTTATCGTTTCACCAACTAAACAACAGAGCAGATCTGTTATTATGTTACAATGATAATCATTTGTTTGAAAACAAAATGTTTTTCTCCCTCTGAATTTTATAAGGCTCTGAATATTGTTAGCTTCCATGTGCATTGCACAGAAACATGTTTCAATTCAGTAGCATTTATTGGGTTTAACACAAAATAGTTTGTTACATCTGTATTACTTTTCCTAATGTAATGCAGCATTAGTATTAGTCTGGTCATGTGATCTCAACATGTCTAGTGTCCACATGAGGCGACCCCCTCCATGTCAAATAAAAGTGCTTTAATTAGGAAATTTGTGTGACATTCTTCAAAAATATCACTAATTTCTGTAGAGCTGGACATTTTAATAAGGATCAAATGACTGAGTTCAGCTTTGAGAATGACACCAACCTGTTTGTTCCTCAGTTTCTTCATGTTTGACTCTGAATGTTTCTTCAATCTTCACGTCTTCACTCTCCTCTTTAATAAACTCCATCTTTATAATAGTGTGTCACGTGGATCTCAGTCGCTTCAGCAGGAGTTTCTCTGTGTGTTTGGACACTCTGTCATGATCAAGATGAGAATAATTAACAGAAAGAAAAACATCTCAGTCAGCTCTAGTTTAGTGCACTGGTTAGGGAGTCATCAGAGTGGGAGTTAATGGCCTTAAGCCCGGGATACACTGCACGATTTTTGGCTGTCCCAGACGAAAGATTGCCATCGTGAAACAATCGTGGCGATTTCTGTGATCGTGGCTCTTAATCGGTGTTCCTATGTCGTACAGTGAGAGAGGTTCAAAGACGGCCGTTTTCCCAGTCTTGCGACCAAAGATAGCCTACGATCATTTTCTGAGTGTCAGAAATTCAGCATGATCAATGCATGCTACGACCTACATCTACTGACCAGCCAATCATATTAGGATTGTTAAAATCCTGCAGTGTATCCAGGGCTTTAAATAACCTGATTGGACAAAAATTAGGATACAGGAACCGATTATACGGAATCTTATTTTTGTTATGATTTATTTTAGGTATTTAATAACTCTTAGAGAACATTTACTGAATTGCACTTCCATAAACATTTGCAATTGATTTTTTTTTAAGTTCACATTAAAGATGTTTGTTTTTGTTTCAATTGACTCAGTTTTCAGTTTCTCTGTCATTATTGCCAGAGACCAAACAGCGTGTTTATGATGAACTGCTTCACAATAAAAGGAGCTGAATGAGACACACCTTTTCTGTTACACATGTTTACTCACAAAAACTGTTCTTTTATAAGAGACGTTACAGTGTAACATTTATTAAAAGTGAATGCATTGGACAGTTCTCTATAAAATTGTCTTTGGGTTATATTTGTTTAAATGATTAAAAACACAAACCTTTCTTCAGCAGAATCACAGATGCAGGAGCACGGCGCAGCCTTATGGCATCATGTCACAACACCAAAATAAAAGTCCTCTTCACACGTTAAATAAAAATAATAGAAATTCACATACAGAAAACTCATTCAAATGCTAAGAGTAAGGATTGATTCAAAGATTAAATCACAGATTTCCAAAGCTTTCAATACCACATATTTTTCCAAAAGCTTCTGGCTTATATATAAATGTAAGCAAGTGTTAAGTAATCGCAAAACCAACTACAGAGCATTTGTGATATTCTTAATCATATTATAATTCATATTATAAAAGATTGGAAAAAACAACACTTAAATATTTTAATGTAATATTTAAAAATATAAATATAAACAAATATTTTAAATGAATAAAGATGAACTATTTTGGCTGAATTTTATTAACTAAAACTGAATCCTTATATTGATGCATATATCCAACTTATTCCATCTCAGTTTCACCACAGAATATAAGAGTAAATCAAAATTTCATCTATGATCTTGATTTTGACTTTCTGAATTTAAAAAAAAGGTTAAAATCACTTATTCATTTAATCTAAATTGTAATATATGATTTACAGTATGGATTTTGTGCTGAAATGTGTCTACAGTATAAAGACAAACATTTACAGAAAGTGATATTCAAACATAATTTTACTTCCCATAATAGCCCTCAACGGAATAACAGCTGCATAGTGAAAATTTATTTGATAATATTTGAATAACATAATAGGTATTTTATATACATAAATAACATTCCGAAGCTTTATTTGAAATTTTTAAGGATCAAATATAAGAAATGGCATTTCACATGTTTCACATTTTACATTTTATTTGACATGCACACAGGCATGCTTGTTTAGGATGGGTTTGTGTTGAAGAGAAATAAAGTAATTTATTGACAATGTTCTCTCTCTTAAAATGTAGGCAAATGTAAATGTCAGCATTTTCATATATGGCTAGGCATGGAAATTGAAGTCTGTCGGGTAAAACAAGAGCTTATTGATGCAATTTAGTCAGTCTTCTATTTTATAGACCAACTGGATGTTTGTAAACAGAGATGACTTGGGCGGAGTCTACCTGGTGACAGGAAGTGACAGTTCTGCAGAAGAAGTCTACGGAAGCCACGGAATAAAAAAGTAAAAAGGTCATTTTAGAGTTTATCTCACAATTCTGAGAAGATATAAACTTGTTAATCTGACTTTTATCGACTTTAATTAAGTTCGATGTAAATAAAGTATTCAGTCGTGCAGCAGTCATGAAGTCGGACTAAAGCAGTAATACACTAGTTTTATTCAGATTTTAGGAGGCCATCTTTATGGGTGAAGACAAAGCAAACTGTAATGTTTGGCAGGAACAGACGGGATGGCAGGCAAAGATGCAGATCTAAGTGCAGGGGGTTATTTTGAAATAAGCAAACAAACAAACATAAACAAGCTTAACAAGATAATGAGTTAACAAGTCACACCTGGGGAAGACAATCAAGGTGAAAAAACTACAAACAGACAACAAAATAATGGCACATTGGACAGAAAACAGGAAGTTTAACAAAAGTCCAAGGACAAACATGGAGAACGTGTTCCCCCTTAAAGAGTGGATTTCAGATGCTGTAAAAAAAAAAGGGTTGAAGGGCCAGGCCAATGGAATGGATGAGGGCTCGGAGATTGAGACAGAGCAGGGAGCCAGGGTGGAAAAAGCACACGGGACATCCAGAGCAGAGCAGGTGACCAGGGTGGAGCTGGTGGAGCAGGTGACCAGGACAAAGCCAGCAGAGCAGGTGACCAGGGCGAAGCAGGTGACCAGGGTGGAGCCAGCAGAGCAGGTGACCAAGGCAAAGCAGGTGGCCAGGGTGGAGCCAGCAGAGCAGGTGACCAAGGCAGAGCAGTTGACCAGGGAGGAGCTGGTGGAGCAGGTGACCAGGACAAAGCCGGCAGAACAGGTGACCAAGGCAAAGCAGGTGACCAGGGCGGAGCCAGCAGAGCAAGTGACCAGGGTGGAGCTGGTGGAGCAGATGGCCAAGGCAGATCAGGTGACCAGGGTAGATCTGACAGAGCAGGTGGCCAGGGTGGAGCTGTGGTAGCAGGTGACCAGAGTAGATCCGGCAGAGCAGGTGATCAGGGTAGATCCGGTAGAGCAGGTGATCAGGGTAGATCCTGCAGAACAGGTAGCCAAGGCGAAGCAGGTGACCAGGGCGGAGCAGGTGACCAGGGCGGAGCAGGTGACCAGGGTGGAGCCAGCAGAGCAGGTGACCAAGGCAAAGCAGGTGGCCAGGGTGAAGCCGGCAGAGCAGGTAACCAAGGCAAAGCAGGTGGCCAGTGTGGTGCCGGCAGAGCAGGTAACCAAGGCAGAGCAGGTGACCAGGGAGGAGCTGGTGGAGCATGTGACCAGGACAAAGCCAGCAGAGCAGGTGACCAAGGCAAAGCAGGTGGCAAGGGTGGAGCCAGCAGAGCAGGTGACCAATGCAGAGCAGTTGACCAGGGAGGAGCTGGTGGAGCAGGTGACCAGGACAAAGCCGGCAGAGCAGGTGACCAAGGCAAAGCAGGTGACCAGGGCGGAGCCAGCAGATCAGGTGACCAGGGTAGATCTGACAGAGCAGGTGGCCAGGGTGGAGCTGTGGTAGCAGGTGACTAGAGTAGATCCGGCAGAGCAGGTGATCAGGGTAGATCCTGCAGAACAGGTAGCCAAGGCGAAGCAGGTGACCAGGGTGGAGCTGGTGGAGCAGATGGCCAAGGCAGATCAGGTGACCAGGGTAGATCTTAGATCTGACAGAGCAGGTGGCCAGGGTGGAGCTGTGGTAGCAGGTGACCAGAGTAGATCCGGCAGAGCAGGTGATCAGGGTAGATCCGGCAGAGCAGGTGATCAGGGTAGATCCTGCAGAACAGGTAGCCAAGGCGAAGCAGGTGACCAGGGTGGAGCTGGTGGAGCAGGTGACCAGGACAAAGCCAGCAGAGCAGGTGACCAGGGCGAAGCAGGTGACCAGGGTGGAGCCAGCAGAGCAGGTGACCAAGGCAAAGCAGGTGGCCAGGGTGGAGCCGGCAGAGCAGGTGACCAAGGCAGAGCAGTTGACCAGGGAGGAGCTGGTGGAGCAGGTGACCAGGACAAAGCCGGCAGAGCAGGTGACCAAGGCAAAGCAGGTGACCAGGGCGGAGCCAGCAGAGCAAGTGACCAGGGTGGAGCTGGTGAAGCAGATGGCCAAGGCAGATCAGGTGACCAGGGTAGATCTGACAGAGCAGGTGGCCAGGGTGGAGCTGTGGTAGCAGGTGACCAGAGTAGATCCGGCAGAGCAGGTGATCAGGGTAGATCCGGTAGAGCAGGTGATCAGGGTAGATCCTGCAGAACAGGTAGCCAAGGCGAAGCAGGTGACCAGGGCGGAGCAGGTGACCAGGGTGGAGCCAGCAGAGCAGGTGACCAAGGCAAAGCAGGTGGCCAGGGTGAAGCCGGCAGAGCAGGTAACCAAGGCAAAGCAGGTGGCCAGTGTGGTGCCGGCAGAGCAGGTGACCAGGGAGGAGCTGGTGGAGCAGGTGACCAGGACAAAGCCAGCAGAGCAGGTGACCAAGGCAAAGCAGGTGGCAAGGGTGGAGCTGGCAGAGCAGGTGACCAATGCAGAGCAGTTGACCAGGGAGGAGCTGGTGGAGCAGGTGACCAGGACAAAGCCGGCAGAGCAGGTGACCAAGGCAAAGCAGGTGACCAGGGCGGAGCCAGCAGATCAGGTGACCAGGGTAGATCTGACAGAGCAGGTGGCCAGGGTGGAGCTGTGGTAGCAGGTGACTTGAGTAGATCCGGCAGAGCAGGTGATCAGGGTAGATCCTGCAGAACAGGTAGCCAAGGCGAAGCAGGTGACCAGGGCAGAGCAGGTGACCAGGGAGGAGCTGGTGGAGCATATGACCAGTACAGAGCTTGCAGAACAGGTGACCCGTACAGCCACCATGGCCATGACAGGAAGTACAGGGAGTTCATGATTGGCCTTCATATAGCCACAACAGTCAAAAGTAGGAACAAAGAGTTTTACAAAGCGTATTTTGAATAGTGAGTGTTGCCACCTCTGGAGAAGCGGTCGGGGTCAATGCCACCTTGGGAGGAGCAGCAAGAAGTGTGTTTCAGGTGGTTCATTTAGACCACTGCAATAAAAAACAAACAGTGAACTTTCCGGCAAATGTGTCTGGTATGTTATCAATACATTTTGGTTTGGTTGGTTTATTTAGCACTAATAAAAACAACTGAGGTTGAACCAAAGTGCTTTACATAGCTGCATTTTGCACAGATTGCAGGCGTGCCAGAGATGCAGTGGAGATGCCACCATAAAGAGAATTACAAAAATCGAGACATGATAAAACAAAGGTACAAAGGTACTCTTTTGACTCTTTCAAAATCTACAGTTGATAAGAAAGGTTTGGTTTTCTCTAGAAGACGCAGGTTATAAAAGCAGGCCTGTACCACTGAATTGATTTGCTTTTTAATTTGTCATCAATTACAAAACCTAAATTTTGTGCAGACATTTTGTAGAACGGTGCCAACGGACTCAGATCTAAACGGACCTGGGCAAAGACATTTGGCTGGCCAAATACAATGACCTCTGTTTTGTCCTTGTTTAACATTAAAAAAAATGCCATCCAGTTTTTAATATTGTTTAGGCAAGCTAAAAGAGAATCCAAAGATTTTGTTCGGTGCCTTAGGTAGATACAGTTGGGTATCATCGGCGAAACTATGGAATGACACTCCATGCTTTCTAAAGATGCTACCTAGCGGGAATTTTGGGGAAGTATCCTGTTTACAGTTAAAGCAGAAGCTGTGTAACTCTGTACATACTCTAAAGAAAACATGTTTCTAACAATGTTTATGAAAGTATCTAAAACTATATAAAAAACAGGATTTAAAAGGCTACACGATTAAGGCCCAGTTTCACAGACAGGGCTTAGCCTAAGCCAGGATTAGGCCTTAGTTCAATTAAGATATTTGAGAAACTTTTTTAAACGTACACTAGAAAACATTGCTGGTATGCATCTTGAGATAAAACAATGGCACTGGCATATTTTAAGATCTGTCAGTAGAAGTTTCTTCCAGTTAAAACAGCTCAAACATGCATTTTACACTGCTCAAAAAAAAATGAAAGGAACACTTTTTAATCAGAGAATAGCATCAAGTCAGTTAAACTCCTGGGAAATTGATCTGGTCAGTTAAGTAGCAGAGGGGGTGTTAATGAGCTGCTTTGGTGTTAATGAAATTAACAACAGGTGCACTAGATGGACAACAATGAGACGACCCCAAAAACAGAAATGATTTTACAGGTGGAGGCCAATGACATTTTTCCCCTTCTCATCTTTTCTGACTGTTTTTCACTAGTTTTGCATTTGGCTAGGGTCAGTGTCACTACTGGTAGCATGGGGCGATACCTGGACCCTACAGAGGTTGAACAGGCAGTCCAACTCTTCCAGGATGGCACATCAATACGTGCCATTGCCAGAAGGTTTGCTGTGTCTCCCAGCACAGTCTTAAGAGCATGGAGTAGATTCCAGGAGACAGACAGTTACTTTAGGAGAGCTGGACAGGGCCGTAGAAGGTCCTTAACCCATCAGCAGGACCGGTATCTGCTCCTTTTGTGCAAGGAGGAACAGGATGAGCACTGCCAGAGCCCTACAAAATGACCTCCAGCAGGCCACTGGTGTGAATGTCTCTGACCAAACAATCAGAAACAGACTTCATGAGGGTGGCCCGAGGGCCCGACATCCTCTAGTGGGCCCTGTGCTCACTGCCCAGGCACCGTGGAGCTTGATTGGCATTTCTCAATGAACACCAGAATTGGCAGGTCCGCCACTGGCACCCTGTGCTTTTCACAGATGAAAGCAGGTTCACCCTGAGCACGTGACAGTTGTGAAAGGGTCTGGAGAAGCCGTGGAGAATGTTATGCTGCCTGTAACATCTTTCAGCATGACCGGTTTGGTGGTGGGTCAGTGATGGTCTGGGGAGGCATATCCATGGAGGAATGCACAGACCTCTACAGGCTAGACAATGGTACCCTGACTGCCATTAGGTATCCGGATGAAATCCTTGGACCCATTGTCAGACCCTACGCTGGTGCAGTGGGTCCTGGGCTCCTCCTGGCTTCACTTTGATTTTCGGGGTGTCTTTGAATTCAGTCCTCTGTAGGTTGATAATTTTCATTTCCATCAAATGATGTGGCATCCTTTCGTTCCTAACACATTACCCAGTCCATATCAGTATAGATATCCAGTATGATATTTTTCCCCATTGAGATCTGATGTGTTTTCAAAGTGTTCCTTTAATTTTTTTGAGCAGTGTAGTTCAGAACTAGATTAAGTCTTGTCTGTGAAACCAGAGGTAAAAGAGTAAACACAACTACAGGCCAAGTTTAAATAGAATAATTTATTACACTTTCAGTATATCAACAAATTGAGTACAAATATAGGCTAGATGTAAGTCAAGTATTATTGGATATAAGTCAAGTGTAATTTGTAAGTATATTTTTATGTACATAAAGTATATTTCTGACGAGTACATAAAAAGTAAACAAAGTATACTTTCTTATTTTTGTTTAAAAGTAGTATACTAATTGCTCACGTGAATAAACTTTTTTGTAGGGGGACTCTTTAACAAAGAATTCAAACAAGGTCTTTTCTTATGTATTAATAAGTGTGATGTTTTTATTACACTGATCACAAATGAATCGTCTTTCTCGAGTGTGGATGCACAGATGATTGTTGAAATTGCTCCTTTTTCTAAACCTTTATCTCACTGAGGAAAATGGCCTTTTCTTTTCATAATGAGTTTGTAAATGCCGTTTCAACTCTGAGTGATATGTAAAATGCTCTTCACACTGCAGACACTTGTTAGGCTTCTCTCCAGTGTGAACCCTCATGTGAATCTTTAGGTTTCCTTTAAGCGTGTAGCTCTTTCCACACTGAGGGCAGGTGAAAGGCTTTTCTCCAGTGTGAACCCTCATGTGAATCTTTAGGTTTCCTTTAAGCGTGTAGCTCTTTCCACACTGAGGGCAGGTGAAAGGCTTATCTCCAGTGTGAATTCTCATGTGATTCTCAAGATTTGCTTTGTGTGTGAAACTCTTTTCACAGCGATGGCATATGTAAGGCTTCACTACAGTGTGAATTTTTACATGATTCTTAAGGTGATTCCTGTCAGTGAAACTCCTTTCACACTGATGACACATAAAACATTTCTCTCCTGAGTGAATCCTCATGTGATGATTAAGGGTTTCTTTATGTCTGAAACTCTTTCCACACTGATCACAAACAAAAGGCTTCTCTCCAGTGTGAACTGTCATGTGAATCTTAAGATTTCCTTTCACTGTGAAGCTCTTCTCACAGAGTTTGCAGGTGTAAGGCTTCTCTCCAGTGTGAATAGTCATGTGGGCATTAAGGTCTCTTTTCTGTATAAAACTCTTTCCACACTGAGAGCATATGAACGGCTTCTCTCCAGTGTGAATTCTCATGTGAATCTTTAGGTTTCCTTTAAGCGTGAAGCTCTTTCCACACTGAGGGCAGGTGAAAGGCTTTTCTCCAGTGTGAACTCTCATGTGATTCTCAAGATTTGCTTTGTGTGTGAAACTCTTTTGACAGCGATGGCATTTGAAAGGCTTCACTACAATGTGAATTTTTACATGCTTCTTAAGGTGATTCCTGTCAGTGAAACTCCTTTCACACTGAGGACATATAAAATACTTCCCTCCTGAGTGAATCCTCATGTGATGATTAAGGGTTTCTTTATGTCGGAAACTCTTTCCACACTGATCACAAACAAAAGGCTTCTCTCCAGTGTGAACTGTCATGTGAATCTTAAGATTTCCTTTCACTGTGAAGCTCTTCCCACACAGTTTGCAGGTGTAAGGCTTCTCTCCAGTGTGATTTATCATGTGGGCAATAAGATCTCTTTTCAGTTTAAAACTATTCCCACACTGAGAGCATATGAATGGCTTCTCTCCAGTGTGAATTCTCATGTGAATCTTAAGATTTCCTTTTAGTGAGAAACTCTTTCCACACAGATTACAGGTGAAAGGTTTCTCTCCGCTGTGGATTTTCAAGTGAACTTTAAGGCTTTCTTTTCGACTGAAACTCTTTCCACACTGTTGGCAGGTGAAAGGCTTCTCTCCAGTGTGAACTCTCACCTGGAGGTTTGTAGTTTCTGTTTTATGAGTCTGTGAGTCACTGACAGATTTTTCTCCATTCATAGAATCATGACATTTCTCATACTGATCTTTGTCTTCCATTTCATTCAGTTCTTGACTCTCCTCTTTCAGCACCATCAGGTCTAGAGTGAAACGAAACAAAAAACAAGTTAACAGTTTAATGGCACAAAGCAACAGACATGAAGACATTTAGTGGTGTCTTCTTGAAACTCAAGATTCTGATAGAGGGAACTGAGACTTAGACAGGAGTGCAAGTTTGGAGTCTTTGGAGCCCTGCAGAGTTTAGCTCTAACCCTGTTATTCAGTTGTGTTTGATTAGGGTTGGAGGAAAACTCTGCAGGGAAGTGGCCTTCCAGGATTCACTCAACCGAGTTTGCCCAGGCCTGCTCTAGAGCCTTCCAGATCAGAGATATGGAGTTCGCAAGTGCAATTTATTCCATTGTACAAAATAGCATCTTTATGTACAGTGGAATTTTGGGATAAAACTTGACGTTGCCGACTCTGCTGAGTGCGCACCATTACATAAATTTTAAATGGACAAGTTTGTTTCCAATCTATACAATGTGCCTCAGGAAAAACTATTAATATTTTACTGCACTCAACAGACCCAGTATTTTTGTACAATGGGATTAACTGTAAGTAGACTCTCCATATCTCAGTTTTGAAGAGGTCTAGACAGCCATTACTTGTGTTCTTTCCTATGTGTTGTTGCCCTCTTTTAGAATCTAGAGCAGGGGTGTTCAAGCTCGGCCCTGGAGGGCCACTGTCATGCAGAGTTTAGTTCCAACTTGCCTCAACACACCTGCATGTACATTTTTAGTATGCCTAATTAGACCTCAATTAGCTGTTTCAGGTGTGTTTAGTTGGGGTTGGAGCTAAACTCTGCAGAACAGTGGCCCTCCAGGACTGAGTTTGGACACCCCTGATCTAGAGCAGTGGTTCCCAAACCTGCTGCACATTTTGTATGTCTCCCTATTTCTGACATACCCATTTCAGGTCTTGCAGTCTCTACTAATGAGCTCATGAGTTGAATCAGGTGTGATAGATGAGGGAGACATACAAAATGTGCAGGGCTGGGGGTCCTCCAGGACAGGTTTGGGAACCACTGATCTAGAGCATCAAAGAAACTGAAGAAACTTGAACATTTTCACCAAAAAAATCTTAAACATCTGCTGTATTAAGCAGACTCAACTGAACATATCATTCTAACTTTCAAGTCATTTTAGAATTTAATTTGCATTTAAAAAAATGCTGTGGTTCTTCTGTTTCAGTGAAACAAAAACTTAAATTTCGGGGTTAGGACTTATGTGCCTTGAATGCTTTTTTGTGGAGCCCTCAAAAACTGGAACTTAAAACAATTACATTTTCTGAATGAGGAATTTAGTTTAGCTCAACATTTTTGAGTAAACTCTTATACTTAAATTATTATTTTTAAGATTACTGAGCGATATACAGTGACGTCATCCATGTCACTTCATTGCCGATGTTACCCACGTAAACGACGTTATCGAAAGAGTCCATTCAACATTAAACTGGGTTGCAGCAGATTTCAAGTTCCCAGCATGCTTTGCGCCACACTCTGTAAGGGAGAATAAATGTTGAAGTTGAGTGTTTTTTTGTGTGATTTTGCACAAGATTAATACAGGGGAAGATGTTTTATTGTTTAATGTTCTGTTATTTTGGTTTTCAAATGTGTTTCTGTGATGTTGAAGTTTTTAGGGTTACCATCATGGTGAAGAGTAGTGCCTGTGGATAGGTCAAGAATGAGATGCAAACCAGTTCATGCAAGTAATTAGTGGTAGTCTTTGATGTTTACATTAGCACATGCTGATTCTAACTAACACTTAACCATAAAGATTAGGTGTTGGTTTATTCATTATTTCAATAATTACCGAATTTGTGAAGTTTTTTGATTACTTAAATGTTTGGAGTAATCTGAACTTCTTGGGTTTCACAACCACTGCATCAAATCAATTGAAAAATAAAAGACATTACGTATGGTAAACAATAGTTTTAAGCACAGTGGACTTAAACATTAAAGCTGCAGTCAGTAACTTTTTTTGGTTAAAAATGATCCAAAATCAATTTTTGAGCAAGTACATAACCAGCCAGTGTTCAAAACTATCTCATTACCTTAGCTCGATTCACAACGGTAAGCTTGTAATAATGTTTTATAATAAGAGCGACACGGCGGATTTCCACGAATCCACTATATGTACTTCCTCTGTGCGTCATTACGTCACGTCCGTAAACAGAAAGGAAGGAGTCCAGGCTAGTCGGTTTTATCACGTGAGGATGCTGCCGGTAGCGGCACATTTATAGCCTTTTCTCTCAGCAGCTGAAATAATTAAACTTATCATTTTGATGGCGGATTGTAATCCAGAAAGGTCCAAATGACAATCAACAGACTGTGGAGTGGCTACAGAAATTGAAATCTACAGGTAAGGCTAATATACACATAGTCATAGTAATGCTGATGTTGTTAACATTAACAATTTGAGAACAAAGTATAACAGTAATAATAATTTGCACGGTTTGACGTGATCCGAACTAAGCGATCGTTAGATTTAATCACCATTGGCAGGCCTAATGCTTTTTTCTCAGTTGGTCAGAACAAAAGTGGCAGACATGTTACTTACTTGTTCAGATGATATTTTCCAGTGAAATTCTTAAATTGGTCATACTTTCAAGAAGTAGAATCTGTGATTCTGAAGTGCAGTATCTACCGGTGCGGTGACTGACAGCAAGCATTAGATTCATCCGTGCTGAGCCGTGCCGAGGCACAACGCACGTACAGATAACTGCAATTGCAGGTTTCAAACAAGAGATGGCGACAAAGAGGAAAAATCGCGGACTGCAGCTTTAAATAAAACTAAAATTAAAATTATTATAATATTAATATAGTTAATATAATTATTTATATTTACTCTTTACTTAAAATATTTGAGTTGCTTTGCCTACATTTTTGGAGGTAATCAGTGTCTACAATAATTTTGAGTACTCTGAACTTATCGGGTTTTACAGCGTACCATCATATGTATGTTGTTTTGCCTGTTGTAATATTCCAGATAGTCCACGTTGTTGTCTTGCCATATTTCTTTCACATGGTTGTCTATTCTACATACTTAATTTTCATTGTCATCAATGTGCTGTTCAGCCTTGTTTACTCTGCCTAGAAAGCCAATCATATTGGAGTGTAAGTTTACGATGGAGATTTGTAAATATGCTGTTTTAGAGTCTATCTTTTGCAAAAGAATGCTGTTTCCTTAATTTATTAGAGGAAAACCGCAAGCATACCGACAGGGCAATGGCTGCCCTTGTTCAACTCTGCTTCATTTAGCATGTACAGTCTGGAACCATCTTTTGCTGCATCTCCTCCAGCAAATGAGGAGGTTTTCAGAAGATCATTCTTAGGTTTAGTGTAGTGGTGTCAAACTCAGTACCTGGAGGGCCACAGCCCTGCAGAGTTTAGCTTCAACCCTAATTAAACACATAAACCTGGTTTCACAGACACGGCTTAAGCTATTCTCAGACTAAAATGTATGTTTGAGCAGTTGTAACTGAAAGTAACTTGTACTGATATATCTTAAAATGTGTCAGTGCTATTTTGTCAAAGATGCACTCCAAAAATGTTTTTATTTCTAGTGAACGTTTATGGACTATGTGCCAATATGTAGTTTAAGCAGTGATATTTGTATTTTATATGACAGACCTGTAGATGGTTTGTTAATGGGTCACAGTCTGACCTAAGAGAACTGTTTAATTACAGACAGATCTCAAATCTGCCATTCATCTATAAAATATTGGACAAATAGTGTCCTCTCAACTATGTTCAGTTTTACAGTTTTTGAGAAGAATATTGTATATTGTCAGCTTCCATGTGCGTCACATGAAAATGTAACAAACATTAAAAACAGCATTTATTACATTTCTTCATCAAAAGGAGAAAGTGTTTTCAGTCTTAATTGCTTTTAAAATGTATTATTTCAAGAAGTAAAGGTGTTTTAATCGGTATGCCTAGAAGGAAACCCTGATTTGATAAAGTAATTTTGAGGATGACAAAAAAAAAAAAAAAATGACTAAAGAAAGACTCTGAGAATGACACCAACCTGTTTGTTCCTCAGTTTCTTCATGTTTGACTCTGAATGTTTCTTCAATCTTCACGTCTTCACTCTCCTCTTTAATAAACTCCATCTTTATAATAGTGTGTCACGTGGATCTCAGTCGCTTCAGCAGGAGTTTCTCTGTGTGTTTGGACACTCTGTCATGATCAAGATGAGATGAATTAACAGAAAGAAAAACACATCCAAACTAAATCTCTGAGTGTGTCTCAATCAGATCTAGTTCAGTAGTTCAGTGCACTGGTGAGAGAGTCAGAGTAAGAGATAATGGACATGATCTGTTTAGACAAAAAACACTCAAAACTAGCACTACAAATTAATTAAAAGAAGCTTGATTTCTCTTTCGTTACTTGTCAGAGACCAAACAGCGCGTTTATGATGAACTGATTCACAATATAGGGATCGAAATGACACCTTTTCTGTTACATGTTTACTCACAAAAACTATTCATTACTGTTATTTATGCACTTTACTCATAAAAAAAACTATATTCATTACTGTTATTAGACATGTTACTATGTTAATTTAAAAAGTAATTAATTTCACAGTTCTCTATATAATTGTCTGAAAGGGTTGTATTGATTTAAACACTTTAAATGATTAAAAACACAAACCTTTCTTCAGCAGAATCACAAATGCAGGAGCGAGGCGCAGCCTTATGACATCATGTCACCACTCCAAAATAAAAGTCCCATTCACACTAAATAAAAATTCACATACAGAAAATACATTCAAATGATCAGATAAAAGACAAATTGCAGATTCCCAAAGCTATCAGTGCCACTGAGATTTTCAATTACCAATAATCACAAAAGCTTGCTGGCTTATATCTAAATATACAAACCCGATTCCAAAAAAGTTGGGACACTGTACAAATTTTTAATAAAAACAGAATGCAATGATGTGGAAGTTTCAAATTTCAATATTTTATTCAGAATACAACATAAATGACATATCAAATGTTTAAACTGAGAAAATGTATCATTTTAAAAGGAAAAATACGTTGATTTTAAATTTCATCTAAAAAAAGTTGGGACGAGGCCATGTTTACCACTGTGTCGCATCTTCCTCTTTATGATGCGCCAAATGTTTTCTATGGGTGAAAGATCTGGACTGCAGGCTGGCCATTTCAGTACCTGGTTCCTTCTTCTACACAGCCATGATGTTGTAATTGATGCAGTATGTGGTCTGGCATTGTCATGTTGGAAAATGCAAGGTCTTCCCTGAAAGAGACGACGTCTGGATGGGAGCATATGTTGGTCTAGAGCTTGGATATACCTTTCAGCATTGATGGTGCCTTTCCAGATGTGTAAGCTGCCCATGCCACACGCACTCATGCAACCCCATACCATCAGAGATGCAGGCTTCTGATCTGAGCGCTGATAACAACTTGGGTTGTCCTTGTCCTCTTTAGTCCGGATGACATGGCGTCCCAGTTTTCCAAAAAGAGCTTCAAATTTTGATTCGTCTGACCACAGAACAGTTTTCCATTTTGCCACAGTCCATTTTAAATGAGTCTTGGCCCAGAGAAAACGCCTGAGCTTCTGGATCATGTTTAGATATGGCTTCTTTTTTGACCTATAGAGTTTTAGCAGGCAACGGCGAATGGCACGGTGGATTGTGTTCACCGACAATGTTTTCTGGAAGTATTCCTGAGCCCATGTTGTGATTTCCATTACAGTAGCATTCCTGTATGTGATGCAGTGCCGTCTAAGGGCCCGAAGATCACGGGCATCCAGTATGGTTTTCCGGCCTTGACCCTTACGCACAGAGATTGTTCCAGATTCTCTGAATCTTTGGATGATATTATGCACTGTAGATGATGATAACTTCAAACTCTTTGCAATTTTTCTCTGAGAAACTCCTTTCTGATATTGCTCCACTATTTTTCGCCGCAGCATTGGGGGAATTGGTGATCCTCTGCCCATCTTGACTTCTGAGAGACACTGCCACTCTGAGAGGCTCTTTTTATACCCAATCATGTTGCCAATTGACCTAATAAGTTGCAAATTGGTCCTCCAGCTGTTCCTTATATGTACATTTAACTTTTCCGGCCTCTTATTGCTACCTGTCCCAACTTTTTTGGAATGTGTAGCTCTCATGAAATCCAAAATGAGCCAATATTTGGCATGACATTTCAAAATGTCTCACTTTCAACATTTGATATGTTATCTATATTCTATTGTGAATAAAATATACATTTATGAGATTTGTAAATTATTGCATTCCTTTTTTATTCACAATTTGTACAGTGTCCCAACTTTTTTGGAATCGGCTTTGTAATTATACGAACTACTGAGCATTTGTGATATTCTGCATTACATTTGCATTGTTTTTTTATTATTATATAAACTACAAAAGCTTTACCTTATCTCTGTGTGGTTCAAACTTCAGTGTTTCTGATATGAAGTCCTCAATTACTTTCTCCAGCACCTTAGTGTGTGTTTGACAACAGGCATCTTAAAATCCAGTTAAGATACACAAAACCCAAACAAGTTACCGTTACTTACAATAAATTATAATTTAATATTATTAAGTTTTGAGAACCCCAGCACAATACACTATCAAAAGTCAAGACCTCTTGTGTTTTTTCCAGCCATATTAAAGGCACTGTTTCCAGTGTTGTCTTGTTCAAATTTTGTAATAGAAAAGCAGTCCTCTTTGACCTAAAAGGCACACACATAAAAACTTTAATGTTATTTATTTTAAAGTTATAAAGTCAGCTGACATGCGAACACTTACCATTCTTTGGAAAGCTGACTTGAGTTCAGATTATAAAGAGGATTCAGACCAAAAATAATAATAAAGTAAAATAACCGCTATAAGGCAACACAATGCTCTATAAACAGGTGCTCCAGGTGGACATACACATGATGCATGCTCTCATGCTCTCCCTCTACAACCTCACAGCATTCCACATCACTAAGAGCAAAAATATTGTCTGGTGTCTGAGTTCTGAGAGTGGTCCCTGTTGAAAAAAACCTGCTGGTAAGGTAGGTTCTGAAGCCGGTATGCTGGTTTTAGCTGGTTTATGCTGGTCCTTAGTTGGTTTGGTTTATGCTGGTCAAGTGCTGGTACACCAGCATCCCAGCCTCAAAACCTACCTTACCAGCATATGCTGCTTTTTCAACAGGGGTAGCCAGTTTTGGTGTTTCTTTTACCTGTCTGTCCATTTCACCAGGCTGTCTGACAATTTGTGAATCAGGACTTCTGCCAGAACGAACCAACCTTTTAAGCTGGTGCAAGTAGCACTCAAATCTGACCGCACTGCACTCATCAAGACTGCCAAAGTGGTTAGCATCAGATGCAAGGTGTACTAGCGAGTGTATGTTATACACCAAAAAGTCACTGCCGTTCAGTAGTTCTTCAGTATACAAGTCATCTTACTTGGCAAGGGCAGGACTGACCAGAATAGCTAGTGCCACACTAAGCAGCATAAACTGGCCATACAGTCTGCCAGGTATGAGACCATTTAGCACAATTTTCCCAGTATAAAGGGCAAACCTGCACAGTTCTGTGGTCTTCGACCTTTCAATTTCCTCTAGGCAACATGGCTTCCTGGCAAACACAGTAGGGATGGATGGTCGAAGTGCCACAAGTATGCTATTGACTTCCTTTATCTGGCCAGAAGACAATCTAATCCCCTTTGGACCACGCAACCAAAAGATAACCAATATGTGCATGACACCTAGGCAACACTGATGCATGTAATTAAAAGGGATCTGCTGAATCATATCAGTAGACAGTTGGCAAAATGGAGATACGTCTGAAAGGAGGTGGTGTTCCTCCTGCGTCTTCTCTCTGAATGAATGAATGAATCTCTTCTGAGATTTATGTTACTGACATCAGGATAGATTACATGATGGCCATCCCCCAAACCTTTTTGTGTACACTTATCACAGCCATAATACTCTGAATCCTGTTGATACCTTTCACCAAAGGTCACACAGTGTTTTTCCAAATTCTAAACCATTTTCCATCAAATTACGTAGTTCCCTGACAACATTGTCCAGAAATGTAAGATTACTACGCTTTGAGGTCTTATAGCACAAAGCAAATGGGAAAACTGAGGAAGGAGACAAATTAATTTTACACAGAACATGACACTAATTCCCTAAGCTTACTTTGCCACTGTGGGGACACATTTTGTGATTCAAGAGTTCTTTGCAATCAAGGTAGATTTATTGCATGCCAGATTTGACCAGCAAATTTACACTGTCACAAGTCTCAAGCAAAGTTCTTGCTGTTTTATGAAGCTCTCAATGCCCATTTTATACATCTGTGGCCATGGAAGTGATTGGAACACCTGAATTCAATGATTTGGAGGGGTGTCCCAATACTTTTGGCAGTATAGTGTACTTCTTGCCACAAATCGTACCAACATCTCCTGAGCTTGCCTTCCTAAATGTGGAAAGTACTCGCCCTTAAGAGAAAAATTAAATTTCACTGACTTGAAGTGCACTGCAGCCAGTGCATCAGACTGAAGGCAGAAGAAATCATAGGCAAGTCAACCTCTAAAATTCTGAAGTTCTCATCTTAAAACCTTAAAATCATACAGTGCCTTTAAGATGGATGGGATTGTGTGTGGAGTAGTGTGATTGGGTGTGGAGTAGGGTGATTGGGTACAGTCACAGTTTTGGGTGTTTTGACTCCAACTGGAGCCATCCCTGGAGATGTCCCAGTTTTACAGCATATTCAAAGCACCCCACAAATACACTGCAAAAAATAAAGGCTGTCTACCTCAACAGCTTAATACTTGAAACTATAGCAAAGAAGATGGTCAGGTCAGGTGTGACCACTGGAGTTAATATGCACAAAAATAAAATAAAAAGCTTCAAGGAAAAGTATAAGGAGATGGAGAATATAAAAAAATAATACAAATAAAAGAAGTGGTCATGAAGGTGGAATAATCAGATGAAGCCCACATTCAGCTGTAGTGTCAAAGTAGCCTTGATTTCAAACAGATACACATTTTTATTGCCGTACTCTTTAACAAAGAACCCAAACAGGGTCTCACATTTACATGATTTATTTTAAGTATTTATAAGTGCGATTTATTTTTTTATTAGACTGATCACAATTGAATTGTCTTTCTCTAGCGTGAATAAGCAGATTGCTGAAATTTCTCCTTTCTAAACCTCTTTTTCTAAACCACACTGAGGAAAATGACCATTACTTTCAGAATGAGTGTAGAGAATTAACTCCAAGGGGTAATATTAATAATTATCCATAACTCATTATGATTATTAATTATGGTCAATTATGAATATTTGAATCAGTTAATCTGATTAACTTGATGTAGCTACATTAAAATTACAATCAATAAATCAGTTCATCCTGTGAACTCTCAGTGTTGATTATTAATTAATTCTAAGAGAATGGTATTTTCATGGCCACAGAAAAATAATTCTCTTAGCATTTACAGTGCTTTTTAATAAGCATTTACAGAGCAGGTAATAAGATCTGATCATTTAAGAGGCAATCTATTGCAGACAGAGAGTCAGAACCAAATATGTATTGTACACAAGTTTTATTAACTAAATCATGAACACATAACATACACTCAGGTCACACACATACATAGGTAAAAATGAGCAATGATGGAGTTGAACCGTAAGTGGGACAGGAAATGGAGCTATGGGAAAAAGTCAAAAATAATCTGAAAAAGACCATCAGTTTTCTCAGTAATAAAGCACCTTAGCTAACAAAGGTGGTTCACAAATTAGTACTAAATCACTGTTTAGTGTTCAAATGTACGATACTTGCAAAATGTCTTTACTCTGTTGAGGAGCAACGGATCTGCAGGCTGAGGAGAAATCCTTGATGGTTTGGTCCGAAGTTGTAATCAATATCTTCTGCTTTGGGTGAAGAAATATGAAACAACTTAAGCTGTTAATTTGACTCTTGTAGTAGGAAAGAGTTCTTTCTCCCTTCTAGATGAGCACATGGCTGGGGTGCAGGTTTAGGACTACAGGCCTTGACCTGAAGAGGTCGCCCTGCAGGGCGTCAGTCCGTCGAAGCAAGACAGAGAGGGAGGAGCATTGTGTGCTGGCTTTTAACCTCAGATTGAAGTCACACCTCTTAGGGTTGACCTGACCAATGAGAAGGTTGGGTTTCGGAGAGACAACATTCCTCCTGTGGGGGCTTTTCACAAGCCCTTGCGTTTGTGGGGATCTGCATGTGAAACTGGCTGAGTTGTTTTGAAGAAACTATTAAAGATTCT
>RJVU01007076.1:221039-250497 GCA_003731715.1 Anabarilius grahami | reverse complement strand
AAAAAAAAAAAAAAAAAAAAAAATCTGAATATTGTAAAGTTGCACTTCAGCTGTTGTTGTTGTTGTCTCTTAAAAAAAAAAAAAAATGGAAACAGGAGAAAGGTGTTTTCATGTTTTATTAATACCTGTTACTTGCCTACTACCTCTGAAACAATGTGCAATCAGTTTAACTGCCTGTTCTGTTTTTCTTACACAACTAGTTCACCTTTAAGTTACTTGAATCACATGGGAAATGAAAACATTATTTCTGACTTAAAACTAATGACTTATTGGTGCACATGTCGTATGTCATTTAACTGCTACCTGATACCTGTTTACATCACAGCAATGACGCTAACGACTACAGACTGTATTTGTCAGATCGTTTATCTATCCATTCAGCACAATTGTTATGTTCGCAGAAAATGTTGTACGTGCTTGGGTAATGCCATTTACTTTTTTTTTGAGAAGGGAGATGTAACATCCTGACTGATACTGTATGTCCTAAAAGTGACACCGTAGCCCTCGGGCAAATCTCGCATCCCGCGAGATGAGAGAGAGTGAGGCTAATAAAAGCACACAGTGAAGAAAGCTCCGTGTCGGTTCCAGTTATTACATCCATAGTATAGTTTAGCCGTGAGCAAACATTACACCCTGCAGTAGGCAGGCTCACCTAGTTACCTCAGTAGTATTCTGCATCCCTCCACCACTCCAATTCCTCAATCTCAGCCGGTGATATGGAGAACAACTGTGGGTCTGAGCTAAATTCCGAGCCGTCAATCTCCTCGGAAAGCATGGCAGAAGGTCCACGAGCCGGAACTGAACTTGGCTCACCTGAGCTGCCCACAAGACTACTTATCAGCACAGATGATGGGACATTATTTTCAACTTGACTGCAATGTTTTATTCTACATCATTCAATGCATATTGCCTTTACATCAATGAACCTTTATGCTATGCCCAATTATGCATTTTTCTAAGAGTTTCTCCTAAATCGGCAAGTTAGGGTTTTGTGAATACAGCCCCTGAAGTTCTTAAATCATCTTAAAAACTTAAAATCATGCAGTAACTTTAAGATGGATGGGATTGTGTGTGGAGTAGGGTGATTGTGTGTGGAGTAGGGTGATTGTGTGTGGAGTAGGGTGATTGTGTGTGGAGTAGGGTGATTGGGTACAGTCACAGTTTTGGGTGTTTTGTCTCCAACTGGAGCCATCTCTGGAGATATCCCAGTTTTACAGCATATTCAAAGCACCCCACAAATACACTGCGAAAAATAAAGGCTGCCTACCTCAACACCTTAATACTTGAAACTATAGCAAAGAAGATGGTCAGGTCAGGTGTGACCACTGGAGTAAATATGCACAGTAATATGCAAAGTATAAGGAGATGGAGAATATAAAAAAATTATACAAATAAAAGAAGTGGTCATGAAGGTGGAATAATCAGATGAAGCCCACATTCAGCTGTTGTGTCAAAGTAGCCTTGATTTCAAACAGATACACATTTTTATTGCCGTACTCTTTAACAAAGAACCCAAACAGGGTCTCACATTTACATGATTATTTATTTTAAGTATTTATAAGTGTGATTGTTTTATTAGACGGATCACAATTGAATTGTCTTTCTCTAGCGTGAATGAGCAGAACATTTATTTTTCTAAACCTCTTGTCACACTGAGGAAAATGGCCATTTCTTTTCAGAATGAGTGTAGAGAATTAACTCCAAGGGGTAATTTTAATAATTATCCATAACTCATTATGATTATTAATTATGGTCAATTATTAATATTTGAATCAGTTTATCTGATTAACTTGATGTAGCTACATTAAAATTACAATCAATGAATCAGTTCATCCTGTGAACTCTCAGTATTGATTATTAATTAATTCTAAGAGAATGGTATTTTCATGGCCACAGAAAAATAATTATTTCTTAGCATTTACAGAGCAGGTAATAAGATCTGATCATTTAAGAGGCAATCTATTGCAAACAGAGAGTCAGAACCAAATATGTATTGTACACAAGTTTTATTAACTAAATCATGAACACATAACATACACTCAGGTCACACACATACATAGGTAAAAATGAGTGTGGCGACCAGGGCGGGCGAGAGCCGTGAGGGAACGGCACGAGGCCGGTGGCGCGAGAGTTAACGAGCTACACCTGGGAGGCGCGCCGGCCTCGAGTCTCTCACGGAGGAGCTCCGGGAGCATAAAAGGAGGAGCGACGACAGTGAAGGACGAGAGAGGACCAGGCCTGGACTTTACGTTATGTTTTCTTATGTTTGTGTGGCCGGCAGACGTCCGCGAGGGTCTGCCGGCGTTACTTTCGTTTTGTGTTTGTTTATTTTGAGATTAAAGTTTTGTTTGAATGTTTGCCGGTTCCCGCCTCCTTCTTCCCACATATACGAACTGCGTTACATTGGTGCCGAAACCTGGGAGGGAGGAAGGAGGGACATGCTGTCGGAGAGCCCTCGCTGCTGAGGGGGATCGCGGTGCTGCGGAGTTCGGGCAGCGCGGGAGTGAAGACCGCGAGAGGCTGCCCGAGGCGGTGGTGCTGGAGCCTAGTGACAGGTGGGACGGAGACCCGGATGCCGTGCTCCTGGGACGAGGTGGGGTGGCTGCCGTCCTGGAGGGAGCGGAGGAGTCGCCGCCGTTCGCCGTGGGCCGGAGCCTGCTGCCGTCCGCCATGGAGGAGCAGGGAACGGGGGACTCGCTGCCGGCTGCCCTCAGCCGGAGGAGCCATCGCCGGCCGCCAGGAGGCGGTCGAGGATCGGGCCGTCCACCGAGCGTCCAGTGCCATCGCATGGCACCACGAGAAAGAGCCTCTCGGCTGGCTGAGGACTGAGCGGCAGTGTCATGCTGTCTCAAAATAGCACAGTTGGGTACACTTAGATGTTCTTAAGATTATCTTAAGAAGTACTAAAGAAGAATTTTTTGTATATTAATGTACTTTTTTTTGACCTGGGACTTCAGCACAATAAAACTTGACCTCAGAATGAGTTTTAAACAATTATTTATTAAATATAACAAATAATTGTCTGATTTGTCTCAGTCGTTACATGAGTTTGCAAATGCCGTTTCAGTTCTGTGTGATATGCGAAACACTCTTCACACTCTAGACACTTGTAAGGCTTCTCTCCAGTGTGAACTCTAATATGCAGCTTAAGGTTCCCTTTAAGAGTGAAGCTCTTTCCACACTGAGGGCAGGTGAAAGGCTTTTCTCCAGTGTGAACTCTCATGTGTTCCTGAAGTTTTGTTCTGTTTGTGAAACTCTTTTCGCACTGACAGCATTTGAAAGGCTTCACTACAGAGTGAATTTTTACATGATTCTTAAGTTGATTCCTGTCAGTGAAACTCCTTTCACATTGATGACATATAAAAAGGTTCTCCCCCGAGTGAATCCTCATGTGATGATTAAAACTTTCTTTATGTCTGAAACTCTTTCCACACTGAGAGCATATGAACGGCTTCTCTTCTGTGTGAACTTTCATGTGAGTCTTAAGATTCCTTTTCATTGTGAAGCTCTTCCCACACTGTTTGCAGGTGTGAGGCTTCTCTCCAGTGTGAACTGTCAAGTGGGCATTAAGGTATTTTCTCTGTCTAAATCTCCTTCCACACTGAGTGCATATGAACGGCTTCTCTCCACTGTGGACTGTCATGTGGGCATTAAGGGTTTTTTTCTGTGTAAATCTCTTTCCACACTGAGTGCATATGAACGGCTTCTCTCCAGTGTGAACTCTCAAGTGGGCTTTAAGGCTTTCTTTTCGACTGAAACTTTTTCCACACTGTTGGCAGGTGTGAGGCTTCTCTCCAATGTGGATTTTCATGTGGAGGTTTGTAGTTTCTGGTTTATGAGTCTGTGAGGAACTAGTAGATTTCCCCCCAATCATGAAATCATGACATTTCTCATCCTGATTTTTCTCTTCTATTTCATTCATATCTTGACTCTCCTCTTTCAGCTTCATCAGGCCTAGGGTAAAAAGTAACAAAAACAAGTTAACATTATTTATACATGTAAAAAATCAAATCCAACAACATGCATGCTAAATCCTATGCCCACTAAACAACTGAAAAAGGCAAAACCTGTATCCCAAATACTTTCAAGCTGGCAGTTATCAAAGCCCACAGTAGAGCACTGGATTGGGATCCTGCAGGTCCTAACACAAATCTTGAGGAAGAAGGTGGTTTTATCTTTGCTGCTGGTGGGAGCGGGAGGTCAAAAATATACTGCAGGTCCCAGGATTTAACAAGAATGGAGTCAACAAATGTTTTAAAAAGATTAAATTGGGGGTTTTCTGTGTAAAACCAAAACAAGGAAAGTCTGATATTCGGACAAATTATACAACGGACACAAATTTGGCACCTCTGGGTTGAGGCGACATCTCTGATCTGTTCTCCTGCTTCAAGTTGAAGCTAAACTCAGCAGGTTGAGCTCCAGAAACTGAGCATTTCCCAAAAACAACTACAGTTGAATGTTCAGTCATTACCAACAGAGTTCACCAGAGCTTGCAACTGTAGTGGGCTAACGATGATTTTTGGAAACAAAAGCATCATTGTAGAAATTAACTAGCTAGTCATGACTGTTTCCCTAAGCTGTAGTAAGTAGTTCCCTTTCAGTAAGTCACTCTCAACATCTCAATTAGGATCTCAATCTACTTCGGATGCGATTCCTGCATTCAGCTGCTCTGCCTGGCAGCACGGGTATAAATGAGCAGCAGGTACAAGCGCATATCATCTTTTCACTTCGGAGCCGAGCCGAAGTTGGTGACCCGGCAGCCCATCAGCGGTACAGCAGCTGTGGCGACAGGACGAGATGTCTCCATTCTCTCCTTCAGGGAACGAGGGTTACATGTGTAACAAAGACGAATTGGGATCCCTATGTAGTGAGCAGCACATTCCAGGGCCCAGTTTATGGCCGGGCCCCTCTCTGTCCGTAACAGCGGACAAAGGTTTGCTACATTTTGATTGGATCTTGGTGGACTAACACAAACAAACCGTCCTACGCCATCAGATAAAGATGTAAGGACAACATCCAGACCTCTCTTAGAGGGCAAGAAGAAGACCTCTTGTACCAAGCCTGGGAAGGACAGGACTTCTCATTGGTCCACAGGCAGTTTCTGCCCTTCACCCATCTAGAGACTACTTCATAAGGTTGGCCACAGACCCGCCATAAAAATTCCTCGGGACCTTAGCAGTACTGGGTGAAACAAAGAGAGATCACAAAGATCCATCCAAATCCATTCAAAACTATGTTTGAAAACCTTAGAACTGATGCAAACTACACATCCATTTCATACTTATTCACAGAAATAAGTATTCTCAGACATATTTGTAGTGCAACATCTGACACAAATCCAGCTGTTAATGTACAATGGAATGACAGCTCAATCTTCTTCCATCATGTTTAGTCTCTATTTGTTTAGAATAATGCCAAAGGTATTCTGGTGGTGGTTTGGAAAGTGAGAAATGCATTGGTAAACTTTAAAGACACTGTAAAGATGTCCAACTTTGTGCTTTATGCAAATGAGTTCCACAGGGGAAAGAAGGGTGGGCCACACTTTGTGTGTCCTCTCTGATGCCAGCAGCCAATCACACCACTCGAATGGAGAAGCGCCAAAATGCAATCTCCTCCTCATCGGAAAGGCATAAAGGTACCCTTTCAACAGACACTCCTTGTTCTAAATCTGCCCTTCAAAGGGGGAAGACATTTACAGATATACTGTTCTGAGTCTCCCATCGGGTGAGACACAACAGATACACGGTTCTGAGTCTGCCCTTCGAAGGGAGAAGACATAACAGATATACTGTTCTGAGTCCCGGCTTGCGAAGCTGAGACACTAACAGATACAACACCGTTCTGAGCCTCTGGTCCATCCAGAAGAGACAACAACAGATCCCGTGATCTGAGTCTACAGCTTGTGAGGTAGCAACAGAGACGACCACGTTCTGAGCCTCTAGCCTGTGAGGAAAGAGACATTAACAAACACTACGTTCAGATTTTCCGTCCAGCGAGACAGTAACGACATCTGCAACAAGGTTAAACTCAGGAGAGGCACACCTTCACTCAAAGGTACCTTCGTCTGCGTGTTCCAGATTGTTAAGGACCTTCTGCACCTACACCAGGACCTCATCTGCGTGTTCCAGATTTTAGGACCCTTTGGTGCTCCAGGAGATCAGCATCCCACAGAGCTTCATGTTCAAGACTGTTGAAACAGATTCTGGCTCCTCTCCCCACTGCACTGTCACCCAGCACAACCAGTGGAAGACGTCACCGTCATCGGACTCAACCACGTGGAACGTAAATATCACTTAACCAAACCTCTTTCCAGAGACCTTGGCATTGTTGTATATTATTAGTATATAATTTCCTAATTCCCATTAGATGTAATATAGCTGATGTTAGTTAATGACAAATAATCTCTCGTTTATTTGTTTGATGCATAATAAGGATCTCCACCTTATTATTTTCAGAGAAACAGTTTATCTTTCCATAAGATAACGTAACTCTTCCATAGCCACACCCAACTTAATCACTTGTATTCTATGTATCTTATGCACTTTATTCCTTTATCATTCATGGTATTCATTTAGTAGTTGTGCTAGTTATTCTTGTTTATCATTTTGTTAATAAAATTTATTTTTATTACACTTCTGTCTTCCTTGTGCTGATAATACAGAAGAGGCTCTACAAGTTAGCAATCTCACCAATCGTTCAGATAAATCAGCTGACCACTTTACATTAACTCTAAATGAATGAAAGCCCCTGTTAGGAGTGTTCTCATACTGCCAAGGTAAAAGACCTTGACTGGTGCCCTGAACTAGGGAAAAAGGGGGAAGTGGTCATCTGATGTACTCATAACCACACCTTAAAAGACGTGTGATCCTAAAATCACAACGTCAGCGGTGATGTGAGTACCAATCCCTATTTTACTTCGTGTCCTTGGATGGACAAAGTAAAAATCACTACACCTACCAAAGCGCCACAGATGCTGCCGACTTCCAGTGCCTTGCGTAAGACAGCCGGGCCAACTCATAGATGGGACAGAGCTTACGCAGAGAGATGAACACTGCCCACTCATTGAGCTCGGATAACACTAGGGAAACATACACTTTTGCGTAGGATAGGAAGCTGCAAAAGCCACATAATCGTGCAATAATTGCATGCCAACGTGCATTGGCTCATTTTAGTTACTTGAAGTAGATTAGTCTCTCTAGCTAAATCCCAATTTGTCGGTCCGACAAGTCATCGCCGATCCCTCCTTCAGGGAATGAGGATTACATACGTAACCGAGACATTCAACAGTACTGAAGTTTGGTTTCTGCAATGAACATTGCATCTGAGGACTACTTATATTTGTTTTATTTGATCTGGGTCCATTTTACATCATACGCATTTATGCAAAAATGGCACTGGTTGTTGACATGCTAAAATATAGTGATTGAAATGTATATATAAATGGAATTCAAGATATATATATTGTAAGAAAGCTAGCTTGTGTTATTGTGCCAAAGAGCATAATGTAGTCTGCTTGTCACACTAATGAATGTCAGTAGAGCTACGGCAAATCATTGCATTATGATGGAAGATGTGACCATAGTTGGCTATAATGCGTTACGGTAATGTACTATAATCACGCCATGATGCAGGCAGTGTTTAAATTAGAAAAAAGTAGAAAAAAATACTATGGTAGTCAATGGAGGGCGAGATCTGCTTAGTTACAAACATTCCTCCGAATATTGTCCTTTGAGTTCAGCAGAACAAACACATTCATACAGGTTTGAAACAACTTGAGGGCGAGTAAATGATGACAATTTCCTTTTCTGGGTGAAGAAAACTGTCACTTTAATTCAGAAGTAGATATTGGGTTTGATGTTAGCCAAAATAAAATAATTATTTTGTCTATTTCTTTAATTTCTTTCCCCCCTAAATTAACATGTGACACAAATTGCGTCCATAAATATATTTAAAGACTCTGAGAATGACACCAACCTGTTTGTGCCTCAGTTTCTTCATGTTTGACTCTGAATGTTTCTTCAATCTTCACGTCTTCACTCTCCTCTTTAATAAACTCCATCTTTATAATAGTGTGTCACGTGGATCTCAGTCGCTTCAGCAGGAGTTTCTCTGTGTGTTTGGACACTCTGTCATGATTAAGATGAGATGAATTAACAGAAAGAAAATCATCTCAATCAGATCTAGTTCAGTAGTTCAGTGCACTGGTGAGAGAGTCAGAGAGAGAGTTAATGGACTCAAAAAAACACTCAAAACTAGCACTACAAATTAATTAAAAGAAGCTGTATTTCTCTATCATTACTTGCCAGAGACCAAACAGCGTGTTTATGAAAGAGAATGAGAAATGAGGCTTCACTGAGGTAGTGATGGCCGATTTCGAAACACTGCTTCATGAATCTTTTGTTTCGAATCAGTGATTCGGAGCGTGTATCAAACTGTATAAAAAAGTCACGTGATTTTGAAACAGTTCGAAATTTCAATGGTTCACCAGTAGAGGGCGATGATAAAGTGAACCCATGAATCATGCAGATTACCTGAGAATCATTGAATAAGTGTCTATGGGCTTTACCCTATGGTTTTACCTGATCTCCGATCAGTTTTATCCATTTGTAGATGTTTTAATTAGACATTAGAATAATTAAAATGAATTATGGTAGTTATTAATCTCTTATTGGCCTGTTTAGCTTGAGCCATGGAATAAAGAAAACAAGCCTTGAAATTGATAAAAGAACACATATTATACAGACACTCTATATTTAATCTTATTAGAGGATTAGTTAATAGCATTTTACTTTCAATAAAACTTTTGCAATACATTTGTAAAAGGGTATTTTTAATGCACGTTTGGTCCGAGTTTTGTTGCATTTACACTGTTGTGACCACTAGAGGTCACTGTGGAGACGAGTGTCAGATTGTTTCGAAGCCTCGGCACATTTGCTTCAACTGCTTCTCTCCCCAAAGGTTTTTTATCTGGAATAATGGAAATATCATGTGTGGGAATAAATCTTTATTTTTTCACAATTGGTTTAGGAGCGGCCCGATATTAGTTAGCCAATTATTCAATAATGATGGAACTTTACTTGAGTTTGCAGACTTTATCTCAAAACGCAAAATACCAATTACACAAAAAGAATTCAAAGGCTAAACCTGCTGGATGCTTTTTAAAAACAATACCTTTTTCTGTATGCCCTCCAAGACCGTAAAATACTCCAGTTGGCAACAAATATAAAATTAGATCTTTATTTTTAAAAGAGAATATTTCTACTCCTCCTGGTATTTCTTATTGGAACAATCTCTTTCATAATGTAAACTGGACTCAAGTTTGGTCTCTGCCCCAGAAGTTCCTCCTTACAAATAAGGTTAAGGAAATTTCTTACAAAATAACTCATAGAATCTATCCTACTAAACACAAAGATTTAAAAGTGATATCGAAGTGAAATGCTCCTTTTGTGAAAATTCCACTGAAACCGTCTCTCCTTTATTTTGGTCCAGTAAAGATACGCAGTGTTTCTGGAAAGATGTTGAGAACTTTATTGCTGGCAAGATCTTAAAAATGTATATATGCATGAGATTTTAGGTTATTATGTTAAAACCCAATGCTCAAACTAAAGGATATTGGTTTTATAATTAATTTTATATTTTTTGGTAAATTTATACATATCCACAAATGCAAGATTAAATTGTGCTTAGATGCAATGTCAGATTCAAAAAATAGTAAAGCAATTTAAACTACTACAATATGCTCTTCATTAAACATTTTTGGATAATAGAAATCTATATATTTTCAAACATAGATGGAATCTCTTCTCTTATTTCCTCTTGTTTTCTCTTTGTCTTTGTTTTCGGTTTACTCTTATGTAATACAGATTGTATTCTGAAGCATATTATGCTTTGATCCTGTTACAATTCTGTACATATTTTGCGTTAATAAAGCATTAAAAACTGCTTCAGTGTTTCACAAAGCCACTACACTGAGGTTCATTGCTGTTACATATGCACTTTTACTCATAAAAACTTTGTTCTTTACTGTCATTAGATACTTTAATATGTTAACTTAAAAAAATAAATTTTTATAGCTCTCTATGTAATTGTCTGAACATGCTGCACTGATTTAAACACTTTAAATGATTAAAAACACAAACCTTTCTTCAGCAGAATCACAGATGCAGGAGTGTGGCGCAGCCTTATGACATCATGTCACCACTCCAAAATAAAAGTCCCGTTCACACGAAATAGTTCACATACAGAAAACACTTTCAAAAAAAGTTTTTTCAAAGGACAAATCACAGATTCCCAAAGCTGAGATTTTTTAAAAGCTTCTAAAAAATTACACAAACTACTACAGAGCATTAATTCTTATGAATAAATGTCGAGCATCTTGATCTTCATTAAAAATTTGTAGTTAAAAATTAAATTTGTCGTTGCAGAGAGATCTACTAATGATATAATATTATTTACTGTATTAACTAAATCTGAATCCTTGTCATGATGAATATATCCATCTTATTCCATCTCAGTTTCTCCACAGAATATCAGATCAATAAATAAAATCAAATGTCATCTTTGTTTTGTTAAAGTGCATTATATTAAACGGGCCATGACTCTTAAAGTCCCCGCAGATGCGCACTGCTCCATTTTTCTGTACAGCCGGGACTATTGGAGTAGCGCATTCACTGTACTGTACCAGTGACAGTCCTCCCATTTCATGACACGGTTCAGCTCCACTTTGACATTTGGATGAAGAGCACACGTAACAACTCTGGGCTGGCAAAACTTGGGTTTGTGTCTAGGTTTCAATGTTATTTTAGCTTTTATGCTCTTCATTTCTCTCAACTTCTAGTGTATTCAACTTGACTCTTTATTTCTTTCCAGCTCAGTTTGCTCTGACGCAACCGCTCTCTGCTATAGAGTGGTAGACAGTCCCCCCGCACAACATACAATGGAAGATCAGCTGTCTGCTTGCCCATTTTCACATGCACATCAATTACAGCTTCAGGATGCAATATTTGTCCAGTGTTTGGAGAATAATGTCAGTTGAGCAAAGGGGCATTTGGCAGTTTTGCTGTGTTTCCACTCTTATTATTTCTCTCATTGTTACTTCTCCTGCAAATGTGACTGATATGGCCCTTTTTTCACATGTATTACATTTTTTGTCCTTAACCCTTGTGTTGATACTGTCACACAGAGAAAATGTCATGAGCAACAATACCAAAGTGTTCATTTTCTTAAAATTTTCCTAATTAAAAACAAATCAAAATGACAAACATATTCACAAAACATCTTAAGGCTAAAAGTAGCTCCTAACTTGCTGATTTAGGAGAAACTCTTAAAAATAATGGGCGTGTCAGTCCTAATTTTAGGAGTCCTAAATTTTTGCTCTAAGAGTATTTCACAAAGCATTTTAGCACTAAAACTAGCTCCTAAATCTGTGAAACGTTAGGAGTAGTCAAGAGGACTCCTAAATCACTAAGACCAAATCACAAACAGTCCTAATCCACCCAAACACACTGAACACCATTGAGGGAATAGCGATAGAGCCTTGCGTGCTGAATCTTTTCTTCATAAATGCAATACATTTTGATTTATAGATTTAAAACTATCAACAAATAAATAAATATTGTCTGATTACCGGTGCCAGTGGTTTTCATGAGTTCACACTTACAAATGATTGAGTAGAGTAAAAAATAAATAAATAAGCGTATTCTGTGTGCCGAGGGTATTGAGGGCTCCGAGATGCAGACATCCAAGAGCCGGTCCACAATTCACTGTAGGCTACTAGTGTAATTAGTGACACTTAGCCTACATTTTAAAACCTTTATTTGAATATGGCAACATTTCTATTAAATTATTTATTTGAATATGGCAACATTTGTATTTTAAAACCTTTATTTTAATGTGGAAACATGACACCTCATTCTACAATGTTTCTATGATTACTTCTATGATCACTGACTCCTCCCCCATCAGCCAATCACTGTGTGTGTACTCAATAGCAACGAGGTCAACCCCGCCCTTACTCTTAGCTTGAGACTTCAGTCAGTTCCTTTTACTGCTATTTAGGAGAACTCTTAGTGGTAAGATAAAATGTTTTGTGAATACTGCTCCAGTTTCTCACATTGAACTCATGTCAGTTATTCTGTGTAGTGTGGCTTGCGAGACATCTGATGTTTCGATAACAGAACACTTTACAGGACTGTGTGCCTATCAAGTGATCACTAATGGTTACTTCCAGAATTTGCATAAATAATGTGTAACTTATTTGTTGGTATTGCGTGGCAAAGGTGTAATTGGGTAATTCACAGGGTAAATGCCTATTGCAAACATTGCATTGTTTTACCACAAGCTCAAATGATGGCTATCAGTACTACAATAGCTGTTTTTCCACTGCTGGGCCAGTGCGAGCCAGGGCTAACAACGTGCTGTGCTGGGCCAATAGCTTTGGACCTCAAGAACGAGGCCAAAATCATGTTGCGTTTCCACTGTCGGGCCAGTAGCCTGGCCAGGGGTTTCCAAACACATTCCTGGAGCCTCCCCAGCACTGCACATTTTGCATGTCTCCTTTATCCGACACACCCATTTCAGGTCTTGGAGTCTCGACTCATGAGCTGATGATCTGAATCAGGTGTGTTTGATTAAGGAGACATGGAAAACATGCAGTTCTGGGGAGGCTCCAGGAATGTGTTTGGGAACCCCTGCAGTAGGCAGGCTCACCTAGTTACCTCAGTAGTATTCTGCATCCCTTCACCACTCCAATTCCTCAATCTCAGCCGGTGATATGGAGAACAACTGTGGGTCTGAGCTAAATTCCGAGCCGTCAATCTTCTCGGAAAGCATGGCAGAAGGTCCACGAGCCGGAACTGAACTTGGCTCACCCAAGCTGCCCACAAGACTACTTATCAGCACAGATGATGGGACATTATTTTCAACTTGACTGCAATGTTTTATTCTACATCATTCAATGCATATTGCCTTTACATCAATGAACCTTTATGCTATGCCCAATTATGCATTTTTCTAAGAGTTTCTCCTAAATCGGCAAGTTAGGGTTTTGTGAATACAGCCCCTGAAGTTCTTAAATCATCTTAAAAACTTAAAATCATGCAGTAACTTTAACATGGAGGGGATTGTGTGTGGAGTAGGTTGATAGTCCCGGTTTTGAGTGTTCTCAGAAATGAGAGGTCATTTTATAGCATATTCAAAACACCCCACAAATACATTGCAAAAAATGCTGCTGACCAACATATATGAGATGAGCAAAACCTCTACACAGTCTAAATTAAAGTTTGTCTACCTCAACCACTTAATATTTGAAACTATAGCAAAGATGATCAGATGTGACCACTGGAGTAAATATGCACAAAAACGTGAGAAAGTAGCTTTGATTTCAAGCAGAACACAAACAGGCGCTCACATTTACATGACTTGATGTATTTTTATTTAGGTGTTTGTAAGTGTGATATTTTTATTACACTGATGACAACTGTCTTTCTCCACATTGACTGCGCAGATGATTGTTGTAATTGCTCCTTATACTAAACCTCATCACACTGAGGAAAATGGCATTTTCATTTCAGAATGAGTTTGCAAATGCCGTTTCAGTTCTGTGTGATATGTGAAACACTCTTCACACTCTAGACACTTGTAAGGCTTCTCTCCAGTGTGAACTCTTACGTGAATCTTAAGGTTTCCTTTAAGAGTGAAGCTCTTTCCACACTGAGGGCAGGTGAAAGGCTTCTCTCCAGTGTGAATTCTCATATGATCCTCAAGTTTTGCTCTGTATGTGAAACTCTTTTCACACTGACGGCATATGTAAGGCTTCACTACGGTGTGATTTTTTATATGATTCTTAAGGTGATTACTGTCAGTGAAACTCCTTTCACACTGATCACAAATAAAGCAGTTCTCTCCTGTGTGAATCATCATGTGATCATTAAGGCTTACTTTCTGTCTAAAACTCTTTCCACACTGAGAGCATATGAACGGCTTCTCTCCGGTGTGAACTCTCATGTGAGTCTTCAGATTTGTTTGTAGTGAGAAACTCTTCTCACACAGATTGCAGGTGTAAGGCTTCTCTCCAGTGTGATTTCTTATGTGGGCATTAAGGTTTTTTTTCTGTGTAAATCTCTTTCCACACTGAGGGCATATGAAAGGCTTCTCTCCAGCATGGATTTTCAAGTGGACTTTAAGGCTTTCTTTTCGATTGAAACACTTCCCACACTGTTGACAGGTGAAAGGCTTCTCTCCAGTGTGAATTCTCATGTGAGTCTCAAAACTTTCTTTTCGACTGAAACTCTTTCCACACTGTTGGCAGGTGTGAGGCTTCTCTCTAGTGTGAACTCTCATCTGGAGGTTTCTAGATTCTGTTTTATGAGTCTGTGAGCAACTAATAGATTTCTCATATTGATTTTTCTCTTCCATTTCATTCAGTTCTTGACTCTCCTCTTTCAGCTCCATTAGGCCTAGGGAAAAAAAAGAAACAAATTCAAGTTAACACCATGTAGACGTGTAAAACTGCAAATCCAACAATAAGTATCCTATACCCACTAAACAACTGAAAAATGTGTAACCTGTAATCTCAGAACCTCTTGTCAATATTGTTCATTCTTTGCTTTCTTTAGGACACGTCCTAAATACTTTCAAGCTGGCAGTTATCAAAAAACATACAGTAGAGCACTTGATTGGGATCCCGCAGGTCCCGACTCAAATGCAGCAGGAGCAGGCAGTTTTACCTTTGCTGCCGGTGGGAATGTGAGGTCAAAAATAGACTACATTAAATCCCTCCTATTACTAACACACATAAATCACGTCACACCTAAGAGGCAGTGCAATCCAAACAACTTGCATAATTTTCTTGTGTCTTCAACAAGTCAGTTTTTCAACCAAGTCACTACCTTTCTTGCACAGAATGACAAAGTATTTTATCTTTCCTAAAGAAAACCAATAGTAGAATTAGTTTGCTTACTATAAAGCCAGAAGTGTTTTGAGGCCTACGTGATTACAAGGGTCAGATGTATCTGAGAAGTTAGTTTGGCCACTAAGCATATTTTGCTGGTAGTTTTCAACCAGACAACAGGAGGATGTGAAATGTATAAGATCATTATTAAGGGTGTCACATGAAGGCTTCTTGCCTCCGGGAAGTGTTGAGTGTTTTTGATACAATGTTTCATTTTGCCTATGAGAAAGGGTTGACCATCAATTGGCAGAATTCCACCACGAGAGATTAAGTCAAAAGATGTAGACTAGTTGGCATTCAGCCACCTGGAGATTCGACTCAATCGAATTTGCCACAACAAGGACAACCTCCTGGACAACAACCAGTCTGGTTTTAAAAGCAGACACTCAACTGAGACTGTCCTGCTCTTGGTTACTGAGGCTCTGAGACTGGCAAGAGCTGATACTAAATTCTCAGTACTCATCTTGCTGGATCTGTCTGCTGCTTTTGACACCGTTAACCACCACATCCTTCTGTCAACCCTCAAGACAAAGGGCATCTCAGGAACCGCACTTCAATGGTTCAAGTCTTACCTCTCAGGTAGGTCCTTCAGGGTGTCTTGGAGAGGTGAGGTCTCTAAGTCACAACATCTAGCTACTGGGGTGCCTCAGGGCTCAGTGCTTGGACCACTTCTCTTCTTCTACATGTCATCACTAGGATCTGTCATTCAGAAACATGTTTTTTCCTATCACTGCTATGCTGATGACACACAACTCTACCTCTCATTCCAACCAATGATCTAACGGTAGCTGATTGTATCTCAGCCTGCCTGACAGACAGTTTCTGCTGGATGAAGGACCACCACCTTCAACTCAACCTTGCAAAGACAGAGCTGCTTGTGGTCCCGGCCAACCTAACACTCCATCACAACTTCTTCATTCTGCTAGGTTTGTCTAACATAACTCCATCCAGGACAGCCAGGAACCTTGGAGTCGTGACTGATAATCAGACCACATTGCTAGAACTGCCCGGCCCTGCAGATTTGCCTTGTACAACATCAGGAAGATTAGGCCCTTCTGATCCTCCCAAATAGTTTAGAAAAATCGTTTGCAACATCATTCATTAAAACATCTCTCTATTTGACTCCATTGTGCTCATAAACTATATTCCAGCAAATGAAACTGATTATATTTTTCAGACTGCAGAGAGTTTCTGATGAGGATTTCGGAAAGCAGAACAGCTTTCCAAAGTTACAAAGATACTTTACACTTCAACCATCTGTGTCTCAGCTGAAAGGAGCCCAACCCTGGGTCAGATTCTTAGACTGGAGGAGGATCTGATGAGAAGGACCTCTTCCCTCTCGCTAGGGGCACCAGACAGGGCTGTCCACTAAGGCATAAGGGGCATTTCTAAAAGAGGTACTGAGCACAAAATAGTTTTATATATATATAATCCACATACAATGCTGAGAAAAGTAGTCTTGTGCATCGGTCAAGGTCTTCCAGGGTGTGGACCCCTCCTTTTAGAGGAGGTCCTAAGAAAATTTATCATAGAGAATGGTATCCATAATATGTCTGTGATTGTAGAGATGAACATGTAATGAAACTTGTTTTAGGTAGACTTATTTTCTGTAGACTTTATCTATTTATTTAACTTTTCATGTTTGTGGGTTTTTTGTTGTTGTTTTTCTTTCTTTTTTTTGTATTAAGAGCTGCATATATAGTATTTAAATTTTTTGAATTGATGTTCTTTGTTTTTATGTATTCATCTTATATCATCCCCTTTGTTTAGAGACTTAAATTACAAAACTGGGCAGAATGAGGGTTTCATGTGTGTTATGAGGTTTTTTAATCCCTCTGAAGAGGATAGGAAAGCCCAAATAATGTATATGTAACCCTTTTTTCCCCCTTTTGAATAAACATGTAAAAAAAAAGTTGGGATAAGGGGCTGGAGAGGCCAGCATTAAAAAAGGAAAAAAAGGGAAAGTGAAATCAAATTTCCATGCTCCCTGCTAAAGCAAGTGACATCGAAAGCATATGTAACAATCTCCCTTCTCCCTCTCATCCGGAGAAATATGTGCAGATCCTGAAAATTCATATCCGCTATGCACAACGGACAGAACTTTGGGGGATGATGTGTCAGAGTGGGTGATAATTAACTGATGCATGTTCCTCTCTGAAAACAGACAACGATAAAATGACTGGAAAAGGTACTGCAGTTAATCCTAATGAGCTGTTGTGGGAGGAGGAAGACCTTGTAGAGACATTTTATGAGGAGCTAGAAAGGGTGTTAGAGAGATGGGCGATTTCTAAAAGAAATATATTATATGCAGCTAACACTAAACAGCAGCCAGAAGAATCCACCAAGAACTTCTATGTTCACCCTAAAATATGATAATAACAAAACTGATTTGCCAAATTTGGAATTGAGTGTACATGTGAAGAAATATTGTTTTCTTATTGATACCACTGCTCATCAATCACATGTTTAATGCAGACTGTCTGTCGTTTACAAATGTTAATGTTACATCAGTTATTCACGTTAGTGCTGGGCGAGAGTAGACCAATCTGTCCAGTCAGATCAGAGTAAGCTCATGGAAAGGATGGTCGTTTGAGTATGTGTGTGGTGATATGCATTATATATTATGAAAAAATGAAAGTGTTATTTTGACCTTTGATGCATGTAAACCTGTTATAGACCTCCAAAGCAGAATTAGGAACCTTTAAAATATAATAACGGAACTTTAATTCATAAGATATTGGGTTTAATAATGTTACACAAAATAGGTTGTTCGTTTTGCCTATTTCTTAATTATTTTAATTTAATGTGATGTCATTCATTTTGTTACCAACCTGTATCTTCATGTTTGACTCTGGATGTTTCTTCAATCTTCACGTCTTCACTCTCCTCTTTAATAAACTCCATCTTTATAATAGTGTGTCACGTGGATCTCAGTCGCTTCAGCAGGAGTTTCTCTGTGTGTTTGGACACTCTGTCATGATCAAGATGAGATGAATTAACAGAAAGACAATCAATATTTATGCATTCATTATTTAAATGTGGTGTGTATTGATTTGTAGATTATATGTAATGGATCACACTTTCATGAAAACATTGTAAGTTGATTTGTAGAAGTTGTCATTATGTTGTTGTTCTTGTTGTATTTACTCTGGTGAACTGCAGGAGTCATCAGTGTGATTCAAATGATTACAAACTCTGAATCACTTGATTCAATTGAATCTGGTTTCGAAAAAATCATTTCTTATAACTTGTCAGAGACCAAACAGTGTTTATGATGAACTGATTCACAATATAGGGAGTGAAATGAGATGCATCTTTTCTGTTACATGTTAACTCATAAAAAAAATATGTTCATTACTGTTATTAAATATATACAATGTTAATTTCAAAAATAATTCATGTCATAGCTTTCTATATAATTGTCTGAACTGGTTGTATTGATTTAAATACTATAAATGATTAAAAACACAAACCTTTCTTCAGCTGAATCACAGAAGCAGGAGTGCGGCGCAGCCTTATGACATCATGCTACCACACCAAAATAAAAGTCCTGTTCACACGCAATATAAATTCACATCCAGAAAACACATTTAAGTGATCAGATAAAGAAATGAATCAACTGATAAATCACTGATTTCCAAAAGCAATCAATACTAACATGATTGTTTCAAAAACTTCTGGCTTATATTTTTAAATATATTTATATAAAATACTGAGCATTTGTGAGATTCTCAATCATTAATAAGTATCTTGATCTTCATATTATAAATGATTGGAAAAACTCATTAAAAATTTGTAGTTAAAAATTAAGTTTGTGGTTGCAGAGAAATATCTAATTTATTAACTAAAATTGAATCCATATAATGATGAATATATCAGTCTTATTCCATCTTAGTTTCTCCACAGAATATCAGGGCAACTTTGTTTTGCTAACATGCATTAAATTAAAACGGTGTGACTGTAAAGGATTACACTGATTGTGGGTTTAAAACAATTTTGACTGAGTGGAAAACAAGTTAAAATGGTTAAAATCAAATGAAATTAGGTTTACATTTCATTATCTTTAATATAATTGTCGGACTTTGTGCTGAAATGTGACTAAACATCTCTTAAGCGCTCAGATTCACAAACAGGTACTCATTACTGGAAACTGAATTACAAACAAACAAACATAACCGTGACCAACAAGACGAACAGAAACAGTGGCACTGACTTGAAGTGCATTAGACTGCAGATCGCATTAAATGTGAAGGCAGAAAATAAACATGAGCATGTCACTCTCCAATGCTCATATACACAAAACATTTCTCTTACCACTGAGTTCTCCTAAATAGCAGAAAAGTTCTTACACAATAGTTTTCACTGAAGACCTATTCACAAAGCTGCTGAGACAATCTTTTACTAAGGAGTAGACAGAAGTCTTAAGCTAAGAGTAAGGGCGGGGTTATGCTATGGATAATGTCAACACGCTTACCAACAATGCCCACAGGGATTGGCTGATGGGGGAGGGGCCTCTGTCAGTGATTTAATCATAGAAATATTGTAGAACAAGGTGTCATATTGCCATATTCATATAAAGATTTTAAAAAGTAGGCGAAGTGTCACCAATTAAACAAGTACACTGATCAGGTATAACATTATGACCACCTTCCTAATATTGTGTTGCTGCCAAAACAGTCCTGACCCGTCGAGGCATGGACTCCTCTAGACCCCTGAAGGTGTGCTGTGGTATCTGCTCCAAGATATTAGCAGCAGATCCTTTAAGTCCTGTAAGATGCGAGGTGGAGCCTCCATGGATCGGACTTGTTTGTTCAGCACATCCCACAGATGCTCGATTGGATTGAGATCTGGGGAATTTGGAGGCCAAGTCAAACTCGTTGTTGTGCTCCTCAAACCATTCCTGAACCATTTTTGCTTTGTGGCAGGAGCATTATCCTGCTGAAAGAGCCACAGACACCAGGGAATACCGTTTCCATGAAAGGGTGTACATGGTCAGCAAAAAAGGTAAGAGACGCACACGCACCCGGCCATCCACGTGATGTAAAAGAAAACGTGATTCATCAGACCAGGCCACCTTCTTCCATTGCCCTGTGGTCCAGTTCTGATGCTCACATGTCCACTGTTGGCTCTTTTGGGGGTGGACAGGGGTCAGCATGGGCACCCTGACTGGTCTGCAGCTCCATACGCAACAAACTGATGCACTGTGTATTCTGACACCTTTCTATCAGAACCAGCATTAACTTCTGGAGTGATTTGAGCTACAGGAGCTCGTCTGTTGGATCGGACCACACGGGCCAGCCTTCGCTGAGTCTTGGCCGCCCATGACCCTGTCACCGGTTCACCACTGTTCCTTCCTTGGAGCACTTTTGATAGATACTGACCATTGCAGACCGGGAACACCCCAAAAGAGCTGGAGATGCTCTGACCCAGTCGTCTAGCCATCACAATTTGGTCCTTGTCAAACTCACTCAAATCCTTGGCCTTGCCCATTTTTCCTGCTTCTAACATCAACTTTGAGGACAAAATTTTCACTTGCTGCCTAATATATCCACCCACTAACAGGTGCCGTGATGAAGAGATGATCAGTGTTATTCATATACCTGATCAGTATATGTTCAGCTCATTTTCAGCATCTTACATGTATACATCTCGAGAGATAGCAGAATTCAAGCAACAGATGATGTTTTAGGAATAAAGATCAGCAGGAGCAGCACTATGTAATCAGCTCGAGAGGTGGCATATATACAGTAGACCAGGGGTTTCCAAACACATTCCTGGAGCCTCCCCAGCACTGCACATTTTGCATGCCTCCTTTATCCGACACACCCATTTCAGGTCTTGGAGTCTCGACTCATGAGCTGATGATCTGAATCAGGTGTGTTTGATTAAGGAGACATGGAAAACATGCAGTGCTGGGGAGGCTCCAGGAATGTGTTTGGGAACCCCTGCAGTAGGCAGGCTCACCTAGTTACCTCAGTAGTATTCTGCATCCCTTCACCACTCCAACTCCTCATTCTGAGCTTGGATAAGGAGAACAACTGTGGGTTTGAGCTAAATTCCAAGCCGTCAATCTCCTCGGAAAGCATGGCAGAAGGTCCAGGAGCCGGAACTGAACTTGGCTCACCCGAGCTGCCCACAAGACTACTTAGCATAGACCAGGGGTAGGCAAGTTCGGTCCTAGAGAGCCGCTGTCCTGCAGAGTTTAGCTCCAACCCTGAAAAAAAACCTTCAGCTGCCTATAGCCTTAGTAATCCTGAAGAGCTTGATTAGCTTGTTCAGGTGTGTTTGATTAAGGTTGGAGCTAAACTCAGCAGGACAGCGGCTCTCTAGGACCGAACTTGCCTACCCCTGGCATAGACGATGTGATTTTTTTTTTGTCTCCATCATTCAATGCATATTGCCTTTAAATCAATAAACCCGTTGATGCTGTTTTTGCTATGCTGTGTTTTTAAGAGTTTCTCCTAATTCGGCAAGTTAGGAGCTACTTTTAGCATTAAGATGTTTTGTGAATACAGCCACTGAAGTTTTTAAATCATCTTAACTTAAAATGATGCAGTAAGTTTAACAGCTGATAGCCCACATTCAGCTGTGGTAAGAAAGTAGCTGATTTCAAACAGAACACAAACACATAAACATTTACATGAGTGTATTTTTATTTAAGTATTTGTAAGTGTGATATTTATATAACACCATCTAAAATTGTCTTTCTCTAGAGTGAATGAGCAGATGATAGCTGAAATCTCTCCTTTTTCTAAATCTCTTGTCACACTGCAGAAAATTACTATTTCTTTTCAGAATGAGTTTGCAAATGCCGTTTCAGGTCTGCGTGATATTTGAAACTCTTCTCACACATAAGACACTTGTAAGGCTTCTCTCCGGTGTGAACTCTCACATGAATCTTAAGGTTTCCTTTAAGCGTGAAGCTCTTTCCACACTGAGGGCAGGTGAAAGGCTTCTCTCCAGTGTGAATTCTCATGTGATCCTCAAGGTTTGCTCTGTATGTGAAACTCTTTTCACACTGACGGCATATGTAAGGCTTCACTACGGTGTGATTTTTTATATGATTCTTAAGATGATTACTGTCAGTGAAACTCCTTTCACACTGATCACAAATAAAACAGTTCTCTCCTGAGTGAATCCTCATGTGATGATTAAGGCTTTCTTTATATCTGAAACTCTTTCCACACTGAGAGCATATGAACGGCTTCTCTCCAGTGTGAACTCTCATGTGAGTCTTAAGATTTGCTTGTAGTGAGAAACTCTTCTCACACAGTTTGCAGGTGAAAGGCTTCTCTCCAGTGTGAACTTTCAAATGGACATCAAGGTTTTTTTTCTGTGTAAATCTCTTTCCACAATTAGTGCAAATGAACGGCTTCTCTCCAGCGTGGATTTTCAAGTGGACTCTAAAGCTTTCTTTTCGATAGAAACCCTTTTCACAGTGTTGGCAGGTGTAAGGCTTCTCTCCAGTGTGAATTCTCATGTGGACTTTAAGGCTTTCTTTTCGACTGAAACTCTTTTCACACTGTTGGCAGGTCAAATGGCTCTCTCCAGTGTGAACTCTCATCTGGAGGTTTCTAGTTTCGGTTTTAAGAGTCTGTGAGTCACTAATAGATTTTTCCCCAGTCATGAAATCATGACATTTCTCATACTGATTTTTCTCTTCCATTTCATTCAGTTCTTGGCTCTCCTCTTTCAGCACCATCAGGCCTAGGGAAAAAAAGAAACAAATTCAACACCATTTAGACGTGTAAAACTCCAAATCCAACAACATGTATGCTGAATCCTATACCCACTAAACAACTGAAAAATGTGTAACCCTCTCAGAACCTCTTGTCAATATTGTTCATTCTTTGCTTTCTTTAGGACACGTCCCAAATACTTTCAAGCTGGCAGTTATCAAAGCCCTTATAAAAACATACAGTAGAGCACTGGATTGGGATCCCGCAGGTCCCGACTCAAATGCAGCAGGAGCAGGCGGTTTTACCTTTGCTGCCGGTGGGAATGTGAGGTCAAAAATATACTGCATTATGTTTTGTAGGCTCCACTGCAGCCAAACAGTTGTTATTAGTCATGTGTGGTGCTTTACTTTATCTTAATATGAACATTTATTTTATCGTCCATTAAACTGAATGCAATGTTTTATGTCTGTAATTCTGAGGTGTGTTTCCCTTACAACAGGGGTGTATAACTCTGGTTCTGGAGGGTCACAGGACTTGATTAGCTGGATCAGGTGCATTAAATTAAAGTTGAATCTATAAACTCAGTAGGGTTGTGGCTCTCCAGGAGATTTACCCCTGCCTTACAATGACATAACTCTCTGCTTAACCAGGGGTGCATTTCCCAAAAGCACCTACAGTGGAAAGAAGTATATATACACTGTATATAGGCTGTAGAGTGTAAGCTACCCAACCCTACCCAATAGATGTAAAAGATGTGGAACAGGTCAAAAGTGTGGATACATTTCACTAGGCTCGATGCGAACCGTGTGCAGTGCAATATTTGTGACAAGATAAATGCTGCATAGAACGGCAACACAATAAATCTGATGAAGTGCTAGGCAGTGCACTGAGTAAACTTAAGAGCAGAAAGTTGCTCTGTCTTCGACGCAAGAAGACAGAGCTGGTGCAGTCACCCTCTCAGCATCCTCCTGCCACAGAGATTCTTTCAACATGCCCACCACACGAGTCCTCCTCCAAAACTACTGATGAAGGCAGGCGCATTATGACTGGGACCCCGACGGGTTAGGTTAACGTTTAGCAAACAAACAAACAAAATGTAGTGGTACATGCATGTAACGTTTCTGTGTGCAGAGACTTAGTACTATAAACTAGGACCTATGTAGCGTTAGATATTGTTTGGATGTATGGCTATAGATAACTAACTAAATCTATGCTAAAAATGCTTTAAGGTTGACAGTTACTGATCAAGTTTAACTCACATTGTAGTTATCTTGTTAAATCATGCTTAAGGTTGGCTTTAATAACAGTTTAGCTTTCTTGTTTTTTTCCTCTTCAAATTAATGTGAGAAGCAATCAAGCAACAGGAGGAGACAATAACTTTGTGTTTCGTATCCTTTCTCATTTGATTTTAGCGCAGCTGGGGGGGGGTGACCAGCTGAATTTGACATTTCAGGTGAGTATATCATCGATAAGTATACCACGACAGCCCTCGTGTAAAGCCCTCATCGCGTGAACACCAAACAGGGTAAAGACTAGCTAGTCTACCTGCATGACTCCACCGAGCAAGGACACTGACAAGGCAGGAGGCAGTGCAATCCAAACAACTTGCATATTTTTCCTGTGTCTTCTAGTTCCATTCATTGCTAAAACAATTTAACAAGTCATTTTCCAACCAAGTCTCTACCTTTCTTACACAGAACAACCTCCTGGACAACAACCAGTCTGGTTTTAAAAGCAGACACTCAACTGAGGTTACTGAGGCTCTGAGACTGGCAAGAGCTGATACTAAATCATCAGTACTCATCTTGCTGGATCTGCCTGCTGCTTTTGACACCGTTAACCACCACATCCTTCTGTCAACCCTCAAGACAAAGGGCATCTCAGGAACCGCACTTCAATGGTTCAAGTCTTACCTCTCAGGTAGGTCCTTCAGGGTGTCTTGGAGAGGTGAGGTCTCTAAGTCACAACATCTAGCTACTGGAGTGCCTCAGGGCTCAGTGCTTGGACCACTTCTCTTCTTCTACATGTCATCACTAGGATCTGTCATTCAGAAACATGTTTTTGCTATCACTGCTATGCTGATGACACACAACTCTACCTCTCATTCCAACCAATGATCTAACGGTAGCTGATTGTATCTCAGCCTGCCTGACAGACAGTTTCTGCTGGATGAAGGACCACCACCTTCAACTCAACCTTGCAAAGACAGAGCTGCTTGTGTCCTGGCCAACCTAACACTCCATCACAACTTCTTCATTCTGCTAGGTTTGTCTAACATAACTCCATCCAGGACAGCCAGGAACATTGGAGTCATGACTGATAATCAGACCACATTGCTTGAACTGCCCGGACCTGCAGATTTGCCTTGTACAACATCAGGAAGATTAGGCCCTTCTGATCCTCCCAAATAGTTTAGAAAAATCATTTGCAACATCATTCATTAAAACATCTCTCTATTTGACTCCATTGTGCTCATAAACTATATTCCAGCAAATGAAACTGATTATATTTTTCAGACTGCAGAGAGTTTCTGATGAGGATTTCAGAAAAGCAGAACAGCTTTCCAAAGTTACAAAGATACTTTACACTTCAACCATTTGTGTCTCAGCTGAAAGGAGCCCAACCCTGGGTCAGATTCTTAAGGCTGATTTATACTTCTGCGTCGAGTGTACGCCGTAGCTACGGCATAGGCTGTTTGTACCACGCGTAGCCTACGACGTAGCCTGACGTGCACCTCTTCAAAAATGTAACAATGCGTCAATTCTACGCGGACCGCAAGCGTTGTGATTGGTCTGCTAGAACCCCTCCCTCGGGTCAAAAAACTGGCACGGAGCACTCGGAGAAGAGCGAGCACTTTCAACTTCCATAGGAATGAAAAACGCTCTGTTTCAGAGGACACTACAGTCAAACTGCAACAAAAGTCAGTACCTATTTGCTGCTTCTCTGCCGCTTCTGTTTGTAAACTTCTCTGACAACGTACATGACAAGCTGCTGCTTCTTCGGCTTTTGTTTTGATACTCAACATGACCGCGGACTCTGCCTACTAGTGGTCTGCATGCACGACGATGCGGACAATGACACAGAAGTATAAATGAAAACAGACGCATAGCCTACGGTGCAGAGGCTCCGGCGTAGGTCCGACGCAGAAGTATAAATCAGCCTTTAGACTGGAGGAGGATCCGATGAGAAGGACCTCTGAACAGGTGTCAATACAGATCAATACAGTGCTTCCCACACATAGACTTTACTTGGGCGGGCTGCCCAGGTATAATTACGGCCGCCCAAGTATATTTGGAGACACATTTTTGCTATTATTATCTTTATGATGAATTATTACAATGTCTACTTCATGGCCTTTTTATAAGGTTGTAAGAATCTGAAGGATCAGCCTGCAATAGTACAGACATTTCAAAATAAGAGTTCCGGTGTTTTTCAGGCCATTCCTCTTTACTTTTTTGGTAGGATAAGTTTAATCAAGATGAATATTCTTCCTCGATTACTGTATATCCTTTACCCTTGTGGCAAAATACCTAGACAAAAAGTTTAAATCTTTGCAGGTGCTGGTAAAATAGGGTGGTCTAGCTATGCCAAATATTTGATATTATAACTGGGCGTGCCATACTAAACTTATCTGGGAATCGAATAAGTCCACTTCAAAGTGTGGATTCCTGGGCATGCTTCCCATGTTTTATTCAGAGTCTGTTTGCTTGTCCTTATAATAGGTGCGATGAAGCTGTTAGGACAAATCCAAGACTTTACAATTCTATTAAAGTATGGCGACAGATCTCAAAGTACTTGGGTAAAGGGGAACGTATGCTCAGGCTATGCCCTATCTATCTGAATCAGGATTTTGCCCCTGGCATAGGCTCACATCTCTTTAAACTGTGGCACAAAGGGGATCCGTGTGGTAGGAGACCTGCTTCAGGATGCTTTCTACTTTGAGTAAAGATAAAGGATGATTTGGTTTACAAATGTTTATGTTACGTCACTTATTCACGTTAGTGCTGGGCGGCAATGTTTAGGTGCACAGTGCGTTCTTCGTAGTTGATGTCAAATGGTTGCACTCTGTGACCTACTGACACTGCCCTGCTGCTATTTAAATATGAAAAAATATGTTTTCTACTACATATTTCAGTAAGAGACATCATTTATGTTATATTAAGCCATTCAAGTCTTAATACCAGGGGTTCACTTTAAAATAGCAAAATAGGGGCACTTTAATTCATAGATATTGGGAGTAGATATTGGGATTTATAATGTTACACAAAATAAATTGTTGTTTTGCCTATTTCTTTATTGTTTTTCCTAATTTAATGTGATCATTCATTTTGTTACAAGACAAATAACAGAGATAAAGAGATCATGAAAATGAAACCAACCTGTTTGTTCCTCAGTTTCTTCATGTTTGACTCTGAATGTTTCTTCAATCTTCACGTCTTCACTCTCCTCTTTAATAAACTCCATCTTTATAATAGTGTGTCACGTGGATCTCAGTCGCTTCAGCAGGAGTTTCTCTGTGTGTTTGGACACTCTGTCATGATTAAGATGAGAATAATTAACAGAAAGAAAATCACATCACAACTAAGGGTGTTTTCACACCTGAGCGTTTGTTTCGGAACCAGGTGCATTTTCTCCCTTGGCTCGGTTTGTTTAGGCATTTATGAACACGGCAATCGTGCTCTGACCCACACCAAAAGAATCGCTCCCAGACCGCCTGAACGAGATGGTCTGGACCCGACTGCAAACGAACTCTGGAGTGGTTTGCTTGCGGTGTGAAAGAAATCCGACCCAACAGACCAACGAACCAAACAATATCATATTTCATAATGGGAAATGTGTTATATAGTATTTGTTTCTGTGAGTGAGCACAAGACCGCTGTCCTGACGAAGCCTGGATTCATGCTCCTGCTGCATTATCATATTCATATAGTGTTTGCATGTCTCAACGGTACAAAAAAATCCACAATAAGCTCATGAAGTAAACTTGTCAGTCATTTTAATGGATGACGCTGAGGGTTAGTTGTACACAAATGTGACTTGCATAAACAAATTTTGGTATGCTTTGAAATATTGCCTTGTGAAAGCAAACCGAACCAAAAGAAAATGCAACATTGTAACAAATTTAGTTACAATGCAATGGATTGACAGGTGTGAAAACACCCTAAATCTCTGAGTCTGGCTCAATTAGATGTAACTCTTTCAGCACAGATTATACAAACAATTAATATAGTCATGAATGATTTACATGTGTAATGTATATGTAATAGATTATACTGTCATGAAAACAGTATGTTTGTAGAAGTTGTCATCGCATGTTCTTGTTGTATGTACACTGGTGAACTGCAGGAGTCGTCAGCGTGAATCAGTGATTCAAGCGATTACAAACTCTGAATCATTTGATTCAATTGAATCTGAATTGGGTTTGAAAAGCTTATTTTCTCTATCATTACTTGCCAGAGACCAAACTGTGTGTTTATGATAAACTGTTTCACTTTATAGGGAGCGAAATGAGATGCTCCTTTTCTGTTGCATACATTTAATCATAAAAACTGTTCATTACTATATACACTTTACTCATAAAAACTGTTAAAAATGTTAATTAATATTATTATATGCATTATAATATCACATTCAAAAAATTAATAATATATTTCTATATAATTGTTTTAATGGGTTGTATAGATTTAAACAATTTAAATGATTAAAACCACAAACCTTTCTTCAGCAGAATCACAGATGCAGGAGCACGGCGCAGCTTTATGACATCATGTCACAACACCAAAATAAAAGTCCTGTGTAACACTGAAAAAAAAAAATAGAAATTCACGCACAGAAAATACATTCAAATGATCAGATAAAGGACTCAAGGGATAAATCACAGATTCACAAAGCTTTCAATACCACTGAGATATTTTCAAAATCTTATGGCTCATATCTAAATATAAATTATACAAACTAAGCATTTGTAATATTCTCAATAATGAATAAAGTCAAATATCTTGATCTTCAAACACATTCAAATTTGTAGTTAAAACTTAAGTTTGTGGTTGCCGAGAGATCTAATATTTAATTTATTAACTAAAACTGAATCCTTTTCACATCCATCTTATTCATCTCAGTTTCTCCACAGAATATAAGGGCAATAAATAAGATCAAATTTCAACTTTGATTTGTTAAAGTCTCTCTGTTCAGATGTGATCATTTGAAAAAGGGTGGTTAAAATACACATGAAATCAAAATTGACCTTATTTATTTTGTTAGCTCAAATTGCTAGTTTTGTGGTGAACAATTCATCCGTGCAAGTCAATCCACACACACAAATTGTTTGGCTTAGTAATATGCCAAACAATTAAGGTGCCCCTTCTCTGATTACGTCAGTTTGACGGCTTGGGTTGAAATCGCGTAAACCACTCCTCTGCAACCGTTAGTCAGCTATGAGGGAGATATGGAGAGGAGGAGCGCTAAAGTAAAACTCTGCCCTCTGTTCAATATTCCGTTTCACTTGGAAATACGTCACAACACTGGAGAAAAGTCGTTTGCAACTTCCGGTTCACGCGGACTTTAATCGCAATAATCACAAGGAATAAATTCCACACTAGGGTGATAACTGCTCTATCGATCAGTAAGATGTTTGAGTTTTTAGCTTGAAAAGCTTACTAAAGGTGCTTATTCGACATTGGTTAGTTGTTACAGGCCTCCCTCAGCAAATTCTGAATCTCTTGTTCTATCGCAACAGGAACTTTCTACTATTTAGTGTAATGAAATACAATTAGTCTGTGATTTTCTCTTGGTTATTGTTTTGTGACACCTTTCATTTAATCATCAAATA
>RJVU01007076.1:184755-211069 GCA_003731715.1 Anabarilius grahami | reverse complement strand
AAATGGTGCAATGTTGTGCAAAAGGCATGAAAACAACTAATATTGTGTGAAACTGAATGGAGATTATCGAATTATCATAAGATCTGTGAGTGATTTAGAGCACAGCAGAACTCGGTCAGATAAAGGCTTATTAATGAAAGTTCCTGTCAAAGAAATTATTGTATTAAAAGGGCAGCTATAAAAAAGCCAGAGTTGAGCAGCAAACAGGTATTTGAAGCTGCTGGTGTCTCTGGAGTCTCAAGAAGCTCTCCATGCAGGCTGGCAGTTGTGCGTAAAGATGCATTTTAGCCACTCCAAACCAAACCTCACAAAGAGAAACATTTACAGTGGGTGTAGAAATACATGAAGACTCATTTTTAAATAATTTTATTCACTGACTAATGCTGCACTACAATAGATGGTCTAAATGGATGGATTTCTGGATGGTTGGTGAATGGCCACCACGTTCCAACAAGACTGCGACGTCAGCAAGGAGCTGGCGGGTGATGATTTGGGCTGGAATACTGGGACGTGAGATGGAGGGTATTAAAATGACTTTTGCAAGATATGTGGAGTTCATAACTGGCAATTTTCAGCTATGGTATAAAAAGGAGGATAGTGCCTTCTGAAATACAATGCACTATGCACTATCCCATGCTGGAAAAAAACACCACAGCAATAAAACTGTTTGAAAATGTATTTCTACACCCACTGTAAATGTTTCTCTTTGTGAGTTTTGGTTTGGAGTGGCTGAAATGCATCTTTACGCACAACTGCCAGCCTGCATGGAGAGCTTCTTGAGACTCCAGAGACACCAGCAGCTTCAAATACCTGTTTGCTGCTCAAAACTGGCTTTTTTTATAGCTGCCCTTTTAATACAATTAATTTCTTTGACAGGAACTTTCATTAATAAGCCTTTATCTGACCGAGTTCTGCTGTGCTCTAAATCACTCACAAATCTTATGATCATTCGATAATCTCCATTCAGTTTCACACAATATTAGTTGTTTTCATGCCTTTTGCACAACATTGCACCATTTCATGCTTTTCATCTTCAGAAAGATCTTTCTTCCTCCCATATTGCATGAGAACTGTGACTTGCTTAATAATGTGGAACAACCTCTAAGTAGGGTTTCCATAGATCTGGCAAATTATTTTGTCTGAGGTTGATCCCAGTTATCTAAAAAGACATGGATAAATAAACAAACAAACATTTTCTTAGAAAAACTAAAATCTGAATGTTTATTGTACCGAAATCTCACTGATATGTCACTTGCATAATAATTTGGAACGCAATGTATATGCTGCCATTAGCTTAAGACTTCAGTCAGTTCCTTAGTAAGAGTTTGTCTCAGCAGCTTTGTGAACAGGTTTTAATAGAAACTCTTAGCTAAGAACTCTTAGTGGTAAGATGAAATGTTTTGTGAATACGGCCCCAGGTGTGCTCCAACAGTAGCCACATTCAAATCCAGACTCAAAACACATCTGTTTATCTATGCATTTGCTGATTGAGCACTGTGCTTTGTCCGAACTGTTTGCACTTTATTTTATACATACTATCTTTTTATTCTTTTAATTCCTTTAATTAAAAGGAACATAAATAAATAAATAAACACAGGTGATGACTAAAAACAATCATTTCATGACTCTAGACATTACTTTGTGAAGACAGTGGCATAACACAGTGACATATTATGTTTTTTAATCAAATCAAAACAGTCACATTTTACCCGTTTTAAGTGTACAACGACCCCTGGCGGTTCTAGTGTTTATGTTATAAAATGCAAAAATTATTTATTAATTTCAAAGCTCTCTTTAAGACTGTATGAACAGTTTGTTTTAAACACTTTAAATGATTAAAAACGCAAACCTTTCTCCAGCCGAATCACAGATGCAGGAACGGCGCATGCTTATGACGTCACATCAGAACACCAAAATAAAAGTCCCGTGAAAACGCAAAAAAAGAAAAGAAATTCACACACAGTAAATGGCTCTAGAGCTCCACTATGTGCTGTTTGACTGACTGAAAGACTCTTTTCATAAGTATTTTTCAGTTGGATTAATATCTAAATATTATGAAATCACAATTATGTGATACTTTTTGTCAAAGTTTAGTATTTTTTGTAATGAAGTTTTCAATATTGTTACATTATGACGAGACCCGCTTAGAAAATGGACAGAATTCATCCTCAAAATCAACATTTTTGAAAAACGTACTTTTTTTCAGTACAAAAAAATTCTAAACTTTGACAAAAAGTATCTCTTATTGTTATAATTGTGATTTCATAATATTTAGATATGAATCCAGCTGAAAATCCTTGTGAAAGAGTGTTTCAGTCGGTCAAACAGCACATAGTGGAGCTCTGCAGCATCTGCTGGATAAACTGATCATTTTTAACTCTTTTAAAACTGCATTTTCCAAAAGATGGACAAAAATCTCACACTAAACCATGTCAAATTATCATGTTATCCCCATGAATGAAAGTTAGAAATGTGTGTCTTTTATGAATTGAATTTAACATAAAAAGCTGTTTTTGTATGAAAAAATATTTATTTATTTATTTATATAAATTTAAAAGATATGATAAATCCTCCAAAAACTGCACAAATATGAAGTAAAAACAATAATAAACAGAGTAAAATTACATTTGTTTTTTTAAAAACAATTATTTTGCTACAAAATTGCATTTTGTTGCCTGGAGACCCCGAAGACCCTGAGTGCGACTTTTTTCTACACTAACATAAAAACAAGATATCACTCCAATTTATTTTTTATTTGTAGATCTAGAAAGTGTAACAACTGTACAAAGTTTCATGTCACTTGGACAAAGAGAACTTTTTATTTATTTGAGCAAACGTCGTTTGGGGTCTAAAAAGACCCTATAAGTGTTCACTCAGGTATTGATCCGCATCAGCAATCAGCAGCAATCACAGTGAGACGGGAGCATCGCAGACAAAAGGTGAGGACAGCCTCACTTACCATGATTGAGTTCACACATACCTCAAGCAAAAGAGATTCATTTTAAGATTTTAAGTGATGTTTATCCTCTTGCTGACTGTTTAAGGCTATTAACGCCGACTAAAATAAGTGTGTCTTTTGCAGCAATATTTCAGTGAACATTATCAGGGAATGTTTCTTTGTAACGGTAATGTGTGAGTGTGGCCACAGGGATGTCATGTGTTTAGTGACACTGGTCAGGTGCTCTGGAGCGAATCCAGGGATCACGCCGAAGCTCGCTCCAGTCTCATCAGAAGAGATGGTCCTTTTACCATCATTACTGGTTTAGCAGGTGTTGCCAGCATAGCATGCCGGAAATGATCTGTCTCCGTCCTTAAAGGTGCCCTAGAATAAAAAATAGAATTGACCTTGGCATAGTTGAATAACAAGAGTTCAGTACATGGAAAAGTGTGTAATGTTAGCACCATCAAACTCATTCAACTTGTTGCAAAACAACCACCTCATTGTAATTTGTTTGCACATAATATACACGTAGTCAAATTTAAAAGGGTGGTTCGGTGGGTTTTTTCTAGGCTTGATTGTGTTTTTTGGGAGCAGTTTAACATTTATTAATGCTTAATTTTTAAAAAAAAGCCGTATTTTTCATATATTTTACCTTTATTCTACACCTCTGTTTCCACTGTCATCTGAACGGCTCGTTTGACTTCCTGCTTCTATGAAGCCCCTCCTTCTAAATTACGCGATGTGCTCAGATTGGTTAGCTGGCCCAGTGTATTGTGATTCGCTGAAGCGTCCGGAAACGCCACGCCCCTAACCATTAGTTGATACATGTGCTTCGGTGGAAATGTAAATAATGGCATCTATATTGCCGTATCAAAAAAAGATGCGTTATTTATTCTCGTCACTTTATAATATTACGGTTGATCCACTGTAATATTTTACACATGGGGAAAACCACTTTAGTCAATTTAAGGAGGTCTAGACTATATTTTAAAGCTCTTTCTAACTAGTATTTGGCCTTAAAACAGTTCTTTTAATTGTTTAACTATTGCATTTATTACAATAAGGATTTAATTGGCCTACAAGTAAGACTTTTGATGGCTCCTTCTTACCATGCTTAGGGCAATGCCATTTCTTTTTTTATCCATAGCATTTGTTATGAAAAATAGCAACACCGTTAGAAACTATAGCTACAACAGATGTAAACACGTCATTTAAAATAAAAGATTTGTTCAGTACTGAGCTTGCATTCCCTAAGGCCATCTTAACTGTAGTAGGGCAGGCAGACGGCCGAGAGGAGCGAGTTTGAGTAAACTAATGTTTCCAAGATCCACACTCCGGCTCGATGAAAGAGCGGCGATGTGGAGAACAGATGACTGGGATGTGATCATTACCTTGAGACACAGTCGAAGTCCTCACAAAGGTGATTTTTCTATATAGGAATCCTATCACAAACTCAAAATTCCTATGTTTTGCATTTATGGTTGCTTAAATCGATCAAACGGAGAAACCTAAATGAGCTTTATTGTTTACGTAACTTTATCGTTTTTACTTTAAAAGTTGTCGCCTTTTATAGCGTTTTGCGTCTGCTGATACTGAAATGATTACGGATACCTGCTTACCTTATTTGTTTTTGACTTGGTTAAACATTCACATTCTTCATGCTATCGTTTGCAGGGAAGAGAAGATATTTTATCATGATCATTTGGTGATTTCACTTCAGTTTTGTAGAGTTCCGTTCACAATGTTGATCTGATTACCGTGAAAACATCGCGCTGCTGCTTCAGCCATCGTAGAAATCACTATTATACGTCACTCATGACTGAACGTTACTCCTGCCGTCCCTGTTTTGAATTAGTGTCATGTCACCTTTGAAATCAAATCTCGATTCCCAACAGCTCAGAATCGAGTCTCAGCGGGAGTCTGGATCTGCCTTGTGTTGGTACATCTGGAAAGCATCGGGTTCTGTATAGTGTGAACAAACATGCGTTCCCATGTAGAGTTTGCCCCTCTATGTCCTATCATCAAGTGCAAATGCAAGTGCATTTTTTTAAGAAAAAGAAAGGCTTTCAATCACTTACAGTTCTGTCATGGCAACTCTTGTAGAGAATGGCATGGTAATAGAGATCTGCTGCTGCTGCAGAGCAAGTGCCAATACATTCACAGACATCGCTGTGAGCATGTAAGACATGCTGCTGCTGCACATGCATGAAATAACCCTGTAGCAGATCGACACAGGTGGAGCTGGGGAAGGAGGAGGGCTTCTGAAAGCATGCTGCATTTGTTTCAGTGTTGAGCCGCAGCAACCAATCAGCTGCGCTATGTAGATGATGAAGTGATCACTAATGAGTTATCTATCAGACCTATCAGCCTTCTCCATCTAGAGTTTCATGCCAGAACCTGGTATTTATTGACTGTGAGTGTAAATATAATTTAAATAGACAAAAATTGAGAATACATTTTACTGATTTTTATTTAGGAATACTCAGACACTTCAAACTTGAGATCTAAAGTATAATAAATATATAGTCTTTAAGTTGTTGCAGTTTCCACTCAGGAGTCTTTTTTACCCAGATCTCCAGGCGTTTCACTCCAGTGTCTCAGATCTCTCTCTGCTCCGTCTCGCTCTCCCTGAAAGCTGCTGTGATTGGCTGACGGAAAGCATTACCGTAATAAGCCACTGTCGGAAGCATTTGAATAACTTTAATAGTGCAAACGGTTGAAGAGTTACGGTGACATGAATACAGCTTTGTTGAAAATCGATAAGCCATTACTGTCACATGTTGAAGTGATCAATCATCACCCAACTGTTAAACTATAATGCTGTCAGCACACACACACACACACACACACACACACACACACTGAAGAGTAATGTATTTTTATTATTCATTGTCTTTACAATTACTCAGATATTACACATTCAAAACTGAAAGAGCAGTTAGGGTAGAGGCACCAGAGATGAGGATAACCACCTATTCATATCCATATCCTCCTCCATCTCCTTCTCCATCTCCACCTCCATATCCTCCTCCATCTCCATATCCTTCTCCACCTCCTTCTTCTTCATTATCATCATCATCATCATCATCTTGAAATGATAAGAATCACTGGTCAGAAAGCATGCTCTTACGGCTTGCGTTGAAATATATATAGAGAGATGTATATAATTTATTTGACGTGTGTTTCTTTTCTTTATTACCTCCAGTAATCTGCTGCAGCACATGGTGTGAGATGTCCTCAGCTTTTTTTGGTTAAAAACAAGTCCATTAATTAATAAAACTCATTTCAATTATTTCATATACCATTTTTTTTAATTCTATAAATTCAGCACATGCAGACTTTTCTACTGGCAACAACTTTTGTAATTCTGTTAATTTGCATTAATGTTTAGGAAATGTCCACACTTGGACGGCATGGCATGAATAAAGATCAAAGACACAAGAATCTCCACTTGAGGAGGAGCAACCACTTTAATTACCTTCCTTGACCCAGTGCTTAAAGAGTCTAATCAGCGGCTTATTGTTCATCTTCTTCAGGGCATAATGTGTGATCCTCAGAGCATCATCTTGACCATGATGATGAACCATCAAATGTGCCGTCTGATGTACATCGGCGCTTCTCAGATGATGAGCTGGAATTTGCTGATGTTGAGCGATATGGCTCTTAAATATATTACGGTGCTTAGGTCCAAGCTGATGAAGTACGTTGTGAAGTATTGAATGTACCATCGTTTTTCACTTCTTCACTTCTGTTGAACAAGATATAAAGGATTTTAACTAAGTTTACCGTTATTGTGAATCTACACACTGAAATGCTATTTTCATTATGAAATGATGCCATAATCCATAATCAATTATTAGTCTGGCCAGCTGTTCAATTGCTTATATCTTGCGAGCCTCAAACAGGGATTCAGCTCTCAGTATGGGGCCTTTCTCTAAAACTATTTCATTTCTAAGCCAGTTGTATTAAAAATATCTCTCTTTAAACCTTTATAATTACTTTGACGGTACATTGTGAAGAATCTTTGAGACAATTGCAACAATGAATGTGTTAAAATATTGAGAACCTCTCAGAGAAGCTTTTGTTATCCAGATCGTCCTGATCCAAGTACATATACCATATTCTCCTACAGCGTCGACAGACATTAAAATCAGTTTAAGGAGGTTGGAGACCTGACCATCTGACACCCTTGAGGATCATGAACTAGTCAATGCCCTGGTTTATAAACCAGTTGATTCAACAACGGCTCTGAGAGGAACGTTAAACTCTTTAATAAGGTTAACGATATTATCTGGGAGTAAGAGTACGTGCTGCAAATTATCTACAAACTGAATAAGCAACAAAAATTGTGTGATGAATTATTTTTCATAATGATGTAGAAGTGTAGGCTATCAGTACGTCAGTTTCCTCCATCCTCCATTTATCCCAAAAATATGGATTATCAGTAGACCACAATAATTAATTGCAATTATGTTATCTCTCTATTGTTTTAAGCAATGGATAACAGCATGGATATAATAATGACAACTAATTAAACAAATATTCCCTTATAAATGAATGAAGAGAAGGATTTCTATCATAATTTGGAAGCAATACTAAAATATTCTAAAGCTGAAACAATCATTTCAGTCTATCAAAGGATTGTATTTGACTCTTAAATGGTTTCTTTATTCATTTAAAGTTCTTTAGGATTGGTTCAAATTGAGAAATCCATGAGCTATTCGTTAGCTTTCTTTCTTTTCATTACATTAGGGTTATGTTGCAGGAATCTGCTTTATCTTTGAAAATATTTAAATATGAAGTTCTGCAATGAAAGCCTATTGTGATGCGACCATTGTGTTGTCTAAAACTCAAAAATAATGCAATCTCTAAGTATTGCAATAATAACTTACCTTGAATAGTGTTGAACTTGAGTCATTTTGAACTTGAGTCGTGTCTTTCAGTCCTGCTCTCTGCCTTTATAAGGGAAAGGTAAGGGGCGTAGAGCCGAGATGTCATTGAGGGCGGAGCTGATGGGTTTGTGGGACTTAAGCCAAGAATATTCTTTGCAAACCCATGAATATGTTCCTTGTTCCTGGTGAACCAAAGAGGCCCGTGTTTAGAGCAATCTTCCTCGTAATCTACTCTGGAGGATAAAAACATCTCTACTACTTACACGTTTTAATAGGTCTCCCTGCAATAAAATGAATTTTCAGCCTTTAAATTCCAATTCCAATATTTTTCAATCTCTTTTAGTTTCAAATCTTGAATGTTCATCACTGAACAGCACACAAATAAGTGAATGCTTGAATATTTTAATTGATCCCATTGTTCAATCATCCTCAAGCTTCAATTTTTGACCTCTGATTGACTCTAAGAAACTACTGTCATCATGAGATTGTTAGTTTGTGTCAGGAGTTTAAAATGAAACATGAGCCTCAGCCGCTTCCATTGAAATGATGAAATGATGGTCTTGACAGAACAATGTCCCTCAGGGCGTTCAGTTCAAAAGTGTGCACATTTGGAGAAATATTGATGGAATCTCATGTGTTTACTTCAAATTTCTATAGACAGGAGTAATATTTATTCCATGTTTACCCATAATGTGGTGGTGATGTGAGCATTATGGATCTCTAATCACTCTCGAGTAATGTCTGTGAGGGCGGATCATGCAGAAAGTCCACTAGTGAGACTCGTCGAGCCGTAAATCTGACGAAATCCCTGATATGGACAAAGACATCCAGAGATCGCTGTGTCTGAAGAACATGCAGAAAGAGACGTTTTGACTGATGAAACATGAAGACAATAAACACGAGTGGTTTATTTGTGTTTTTTATACCATATAACAACATTAATTACAGCATAGAATACTATAAAATGCTATATTTTCGGTCTCATTATGTGACAAGAAGCCCCATGAGATCACAGAAGGTTATGTCAAACACGTTATAAAGTGAGTTTGAAGCAAAAACATGGTTTTATTCTCATAGATTGTCATGTTTGATGCTGTGCTGTTACCGGGAGCGATTATGCTTATGATAATTTTGAAAATCATTGGAATGTTTCTTTTTTCTAAAGAAGGGCATTTGATATAAACCCAAAGAAAGAGAAGTGAGAAATTTGATCAAAGAAACAGAACATGATCAGGCCTGTGGTTTTCGCTGCAGTGATTTTATAGTTAGCAACAAGGCCAATGTCATATTTGTTCCCCAGCAACACTTTAGATTATGGAATACATATTCACTATTAACTAGTTGCTTATTAGCATGCACATTACTAGTTTATTAGTTCTTGTAAAGCAGCCTTATTCTACATTCTTAATCCTACCCAATGCCTGAACTTAACAAATACAACTTGCTACCAATAAACAGGATTCAGGAGTTTACTGAGGGAAAACTGTAACGGTTTGACCAGAGCACACACTCCTTACCACCCATGTGGACGAGGACTCATGCCTACATAAATACTACCTGTTTTCCAGTGATGGTCTCCCCTAATCCTCTCCAGCGTCTCCTTCTAACCTTACCAGCTTCACTCCATAATGTAATATACAGTATAGTATATAGCCTGTATGTGTGTGTGTTAGTAATCAGACTTGAACTCCCATAAGCTCGTAGAGTAGGGGTCTGGGTTCAAACATTCCAGCACGCAAACTGAAGCATTCGCATGACTGGAAAGAAAGTGAGGCTCGTTTTTCATTTATCACGTGTTTCTGAGAAAAAAATTTGCTCTCAGGCACAGAGTTTCATGAGAAAGTTTCATGTGCAGATTGAGATTGAGATACACACTTTTGAAGCTTCAGTGTCAAACGCAACATCAGTTGTGTGCTCTACAATCTTACATTTACATTTATGCATTTGGCAGACGCTTTTATCCAAAGCGACTTACATTGCATTATACTATACATTTGTATCGGAGTATGTGCAATCCTTGGGATCGAACCCATGACCTTGGCATTGCTAGTGCCATGCTCTAACCACTGAGCTACAGGAAAGCTGTCACATTACTCCTGTGTACGCACAATATAAGAGAGAAAAGACATTCACCTGTCATCAATATCTGCATTGCTTTCCTGTTTCCTGGCATAATTCTACCTGTCTGGTTCACTCACATCTGTCTCTGAATAGTAAGTAAGTAAGAATTGTATTTATAAAGCACATTTAAGCATAGCAAAGCTATCCAAAGTGCTGAACAGAGTAAGGAAACATAAAATGAAATTAAAACAGAAATAAAACACAGCAAAAATAAAAAATAAAAAACAATAAACGGAAGCAGAATAATATTAAAATAATAAAATGCTAGGGAGTAAAGATATGTTTTCAATTTTGATTTAAAAATGGTAATCAAAGATGCAAGGCGGATGTCCAAAGGCAATTAGTTCCATAGACCAGGCGGCAACGGAAAAAAATTAGTTTTTAGATGGGAGTGAGGAATAGATAATAGAGCCCTGTCTGAAGATCTTAAAGTCTAGAGGATGACAGAGGTAAAATGAGGAGCTTTAAAAACAAACAACTGAATTTTAAACTGAATTCTAAAATGGATCAGGAGCCAATGAAGCGAAATTAAAATTGGGGTGACATGATCATATTTTTGTCCCGGTCAACAACCTTGCAGCTGCATTTTGTACCATCTGGAGGCGTGCAAGCGATGACTGAGGAAGACCCAGATTGTCACGGCACACACAAAGACAAACAGGGTAGGTCCAATTGCAGTTATTTATTGGGGAAATCCAGAAACATAATCCATGAACCAGTCAATAGTCAAAAATCCAGGGAGACAATCCAAACAAAACAAAGACAGGAACAAAACACCAAGCAAACCGAAACAGAGACTCGGGAAACATGAATGAAGACACCATGACAAAAGCAGAGACAAACCAGGTATAAATAGACAGACACTGATTGAACAAACACAAAACAGCTGGGTTCAATGAAACAAGGATAATGAGTCCAGGAGGTGGGTTATGCGTAATGTAGTTCGTGGGGTGAAAACCAAAGTCCAGGATGTAAACAGTCAGGGTTGGAGTACCCTCTGGTGGCAGACACAGGCACTCCCAGTAATGATCGTGACATTACCTCCCCTCAAAGGAGCGGCTACCAGACGCTCCACCAGACACATAAAAACAAAAACACAAACACTCAGGAGGGAGGTGGACCGGAGGAGGATCAGGGGGAAGGATGGCGGGCCAGATCCAGGGCGCCCCACAGAAGGCCAGGGTGGTGCCGGAGGAACAGACCATGGGGGCTCCCTGAAGGTCAGGGTCCTGGCTAAATGCCAGGGCGGCGCTGGAGGAACTGACCAGGCGGGTTCCCGCTAGTCTGGATTCCTGGCTGAGTGCCATGGCGGTGCTGGAGGAACAGACCAAGCGGGTCTCAATGGTTCAGGCGGCCTGGGCAGAGGCGGCGGGGCGGAAGGCTTGGACGGCGGTGGCGGCAGGGCTGGCCAAAGGTGCTTCGTGGCCGTATCAGGGAGAGCGGGCAGCTCGGTGACGGCCTCCGTGGCCGTATCAGGGAGAGCGGGCAGCTCGGTGACGGCCTCCGTGGCCGTATCAGGGAGAGCGGAGGACTCAGGGGCGGCAGCGTGCTCAGGCTGGAGCTGCTCTGGGACGGCAGCGAGCTCAGGCTGGGGCTGCTCTGGGACGGCAGCGTGCNTATAAATAGACAGACACTGATTGAACAAACACAAAACAGCTGGGTTCAATGAAACAAGGATAATGAGTCCAGGAGGTGGGTTATGGGTAATGTAGTTCGTGGGGTGAAAACCAAAGTCCAGGATGTAAACAGTCAGGGTTGGAGTACCCTCTAGTGGCAGACACAGGCACTCCCAGTAATGATTGTGACACAGATACAATGAGTTACAGTAATCTAAACGGCATGAATAACCTTCTCCAAGTCTTGGAATGACAAAAGCGATTTAAGTTTGGAAATAGTACGCAATTGATAAAAACTGTTCTTAACAACTGAATTGATTTGTTTGGATAGACATAATTCTGAGTCCAGGATGACACCGAGATTCCTAACCTGGGAGGAAACTGAGGGGAAATGATTACCCAGCTCCTTTATTAGACGACTACTTATTTTTGGGGGTCCAAAAACAATGAATTGCGTTTTGTCCTCATTAAATCGGAGAAAGTTATTTGATAGCCAGATCTTAATGTCCTGGATACATTCCAATAAAGGCTGTATAGAGTCGCCAGAAGGCAAGTACAGCTGTGTATCATCAGCATAAAAATGAAATGAGACATTATGTTTCTTAATAACGTCACCCGGTGGTCACATATACAATTAAAAAGAAGTGGACCATAGTGATTTATGGAGTCTGCTCTCATGTTTTCTTTTTGTTCTTAATTAGTGTTGTTTTAATTTTAGTTTTAGTCTAGTCTTTGTGTCAAGCTGTCATTTTAGTTTTTATTAGTTTTAGTCACGTTCATACGCTTTTTAGTCTAGTCAAGTTTCAGTCGACTAAAAGTCTGAGCATTTTAGTCTTATTGTAGTCGACGAAAACTGATGACATTTTAGTCTAATTTTAGTCAATGAAAATTTTATTTTAGTCTCTTTTTAGTAATGCAATTCTATTTAACCCAATCAATGTAGTATAGTACCTAGTAGTATAGACGAAACTAAATTATTATACTATATTGTTACCTACATTATATAGATAATACCTTATAATGCCTTGAGATGTCTCGTAACCCTTTAAGACCAAAAGGCTTTTTTAGAGTTTTTTTTCTTTTTCTGAGCGACAAACACAAAAGTAAACACTCATAACTCCAAAACTGTAGCAAGGAGAGTCAGAAGGTAGGTATCATTTGATAGAACACTTTTAAATGTTTTAGAAAATATAAATTACATTACATTTGGACATTATCTTGCTGAAAAACTGCTGATAAAAGACTAAATATATATATATTTCATTTTATAAATTTTCATTTTTTTAATTTGACATGGAATAACTCAGGAAGGCAATAAGATCAGAGAAATTCTTTTTTGGTGATGCTCTCCTACATGTGAGCTGCATCTTTTTCAAATTTTGTGGTGATAAATTGTTATAAATTTTTTCGCAGCTAGATGGCGCCCACGGGGCGTAAACGCCGGTTTAGAGGAGCTTCTCAGCACTCGTTAGGAGTTTTTCTAAATGGTTAGATGCATTAAAAAGCGGAGTTTCTAAGTTTTAAGATGATACCTATTTTGTGTTATTCCACGTCTCGGTTAACGAAAATGAGACATTTTAGCATAGTTTTTATTTTGTAAACCACATTTAGTCTCGTTTTTATTCGTCAACAATATTGCATTAGACATTTAATTATAGTCATCGTCACATGACCAGCNTCCTCCTTTTATTTGAGTTAGGCGGTGAACCTGTGTCCACCACTTCGGTGGACTCTGGAGCGAACTCACAGGCTGGAGCGGGCTCTGGAAGGGATTCACGGGCTGGAGCGGACTCTGGCTGAGCATGTGTTGCCAAATGGCTTCTGTGGGAGAGATAGCTAACAAAGCCCCAAAAATCCAGGGTCTGGAGCCCCTCAAACTCACACTGGGGCAGAGGGTCATCAAGGCATCCATTAAAAATCTCTTTTAACGCCTCATCATTATACTGCAGCCCTCTTGACAACGTCCAGAAAAACTGGGCAAAACACCCTATCTCTCTCCCCTCCTGTCGCAGAGCCAGCANGTTTATTTGATGCGAGCCACTTGAGCTGAGGCGCTACAGCGATCCGTTACGACACATTAAAGAGCCACAAAACGCTTTTTATTGTTTGAATTTCTTAAAAGAGCTACACAGTTTGAAAGCTGCCATCCTGCTGGATCCTAAAGTGATGGTGTCTTCTGTCACGGCACACACAAAGACAAACAGGGTAGGTCCAATTGCAGGTATTTATTGGGGAAATCCAGAAACATAATCCATGAACCAGTCAATAGTCAAAAATCCAGGGAGACAATCCAAACAAAACAAAGACAGGAACAAAACACCAAGCAAACCGAAACAGAGACTCGGGAAACATGAATGAAGACACCATGACAAAAGCAGAGACAAACCAGGTATAAATAGACAGACACTGATTGAACAAACACAAAACAGCTGGGTTCAATGAAACAAGGATAATGAGTCCAGGAGGTGGGTTATGGGTAATGTAGTTCGTGGGGTGAAAACCAAAGTCCAGGATGTAAACAGTCAGGGTTGGAGTACCCTCTAGTGGCAGACACAGGCACTCCCAGTAATGATTGTGACACAGATACAATGAGTTACAGTAATCTAAACGGCATGAATAACCTTCTCCAAGTCTTGGAATGACAAAAGCGATTTAAGTTTGGAAATAGTACGCAATTGATAAAAACTGTTCTTAACAACTGAATTGATTTGTTTGGATAGACATAATTCTGAGTCCAGGATGACACCGAGATTCCTAACCTGGGAGGAAACTGAGGGGAAATGATTACCCAGCTCCTTTATTAGACGACTACTTATTTTTGGGGGTCCAAAAACAATGAATTGCGTTTTGTCCTCATTAAATCGGAGAAAGTTATTTGATAGCCAGATCTTAATGTCCTGGATACATTCCAATAAAGGCTGTATAGAGTCGCCAGAAGGCAAGTACAGCTGTGTATCATCAGCATAAAAATGAAATGAGACATTATGTTTCTTAATAACGTCACCCGGTGGTCACATATACAATTAAAAAGAAGTGGACCTAAAATAGAGCCTTGAGGTGCTCCACTAATAATAGGAGCAGAAGATGAAGAGAACTTGCCTAACTCTACAGATAAAAGACCTGTCTTTGAGATATGAATTAAACCACTGTAAGGCCGTACCCTTGATACCGAATAAATGCTCTAGATGCCAAACTAGGACATTATGGTCTACAGTATCAAAGGCAGCTGTAAGATCAAGTAGGATCGTAACATCAACTGCAACTAAAATGTCATTGAACACTTTTAGCAAGGCCGGATTGAAAAGGTTCTAATGACTGGGCTGCATTAAACGGGATTAATTGAGAGTGCACAACTTTTTCTAAAAGTTAAGATGGTAACACTTTACTTGAAGGGGTGTGCATAAGACTGACATGACACTTTCATAATCATGACATGACACGTGTTATGAATATGAAGGAGGTTTTATGCATGTTTATGACAGCTGTCATTAAGTGTCATTCGCTCAATTATGTCATTTTTAATGCAAAGATGACATTGTTTGAGATGTGTGAGTTATGACAACTTGACATAAACCAGTACATCATAACCTGTCAGTGTCTTTGTCGTGACAACTTGACATCGTTTAGCTTTATGGGTTAACATTAAACTGTCATGTGGGTGGTTTTGACATGAGGCCATTATAATAGTGTCATGAATATGTATCTTGACCTCAACTACAGTGGTACGAATTGAACTTGTCATTAAAATGTCATTAAGTGACAATACTCTGACAAATAATTTTATAACAGCGTCATGAATATTTTTCATTTCATGTTTTTTTTGTTTTTTTAAGTTTCCTCCAACAGAAGGTCAGATAATAGACAATTTCAAACTTCTTAAAAAAAATGACAATGTTATAAAATAATGGTAACACTTTATTTTAGGGTCTTTTAACTAGTTTTTGCATATTACTAGAATATTGACTATTTATTAGTAATTAATAAGCACATATTAATGGCTTACTCTGCATGACCTTATTCTACATTCTTAATCCGACCCAATACCTAAACTTAACAATTAACTATATTTATAAGCAGTAAATTAGGAGTTTATTGATCGTTTATATGTGTGTTCCCTATACTGAAGTGTTACCAAAATAATGTAATGTAATGATAACCCATAAAGCTAAGTAGTTTTTTAAGTTTGATAATTAATCTGCTATGTCATGTTTATGACAGGTTATGATGTCTTGGTAATGTCAATTTGTCATGACAAAGACACTGACAGGTTATGATGTACTGGTTTATGTCAATTTGTCGTAACAAAGACATCTCAAGCAATGTCATCTTTGCATTAAAAATGACATAATTGAGCGAATGACATTTAATGACAGCTGTCATAAACATGCATAAAACCTCCTTCATATTCATAACACGTGTCATGTCATGATTATGAAGGTGTCATGTCAGTCTTATGCACATCCCTTAAAGTGTTACCGCAAGGGCTCAACAACCGCATGCTTAAACTATTCAGGACCTCCCAAGTGTCCAGAGATGAATTAATTCACACTCGGACACTGGGGCCAATTATAGGAAAAGTTGCTTTTATAATCTCTGTGGGAATAACAGAGTGAGTTGGTAGTTGTCTTCATCTTGTTAACCAGATCAGAGAGTTCCATTAAAGAAGCTTGCTGAAAATGATGAAAGAAAAAAGGTTGAAAAAAGGTTAAGGAAAGCAAACTTCTGAAGAATATTTTAGAAGAATATTTCCAGTTGAAGTGAACCTGTTTCCCTGGATTTTCAGTTCACTCAAACTGAATGTTTTTCATTTCTCATGTCAGTTCAAACTGTAAAATATGACATGCTTTACTTTTTCCAGAGAAGCATTTTATCATTATATTTTAAACTGTCAAATGTGACACACTGATGCTAGTTGTGTAAAGCTTCATGAACTTTTGAGTTGGGAACATTTGATTCAATTTGCTGATTTGGTACTTGTTTTTAAGATCTTAACGGTTTTGCTCCACCTGTTTTTAAGGATTATATCAGAAAACAGGACGATGTACACGTGCCGGTAGTAGAGGTGATTGTAATGTGCCATGAGGAAGAAGTACCTTTGGTCAATTATGTTTTGCTTGTAAAGGAACACATGAGTGGAACAGACTCCCAGTAGAGCTGAAAGAATTAAAACATTTAACTGGAAACTGTGGTTTCTCGAAAAATTGTGATTATTTATAGTGATTTATGGAGTCTGCTCTCATGTTTTCTTTTTGTTCTTAATTAGTGTTGTTTTAATTTTAGTTTTAGTCTAGTCTTTGTGTCAAGCTGTCATTTTAGTTTTTATTAGTTTTAGTCACGTTCATACGCTTTTTAGTCTAGTCAAGTTTCAGTCGACTAAAAGTCTGAGCATTTTAGTCTTATTGTAGTCGACGAAAACTGATGACATTTTAGTCTAATTTTAGTCAATGAAAATTTTATTTTAGTCTCTTTTTAGTAATGCAATTCTATCTAACCCAATCAATATAGTATAGTACCTAGTAGTATAGATGAAACTAAATTATTATACTATATTGTTACCTACATTATATAGATAATACCTTATAATGCCTTGAGATGTCTCGTAACCCTTTAAGACCAAAAGGCTTTTTTAGAGTTTTTTTTCTTTTTCTGAGCAACAAACACAAAAGTAAACACTCATAACTCCAAAACTGTAGCAAGGAGAGTCAGAAGGTTGGTATCATTTGATAGAACACTTTTAAATGTTTTAGAAAATATAAATTACATTACATTTGGACATTATCATGCTGAAAAACTGCTGATAAAAGACTAAATATATATATATTTCATTTTATAAATTTTCATTTTTTTAATTTGACATGGAATAACTCAGGAAGGCAANTGATGCTCTCCTTGTGAGCTGCATCTTTTTCAAATTTTGTGGTGATAAAGTGTTATTCATTTTTTTGCAGCTAGATGGCACCAACGGGTGGTAAACGCCGGTTTAGAGGAGCTTCTCAGCACTCGTTAGGAGTTTTTCTAAATGGTTAGATGCATTAAAAAGCAGAGTTTCTAAGTTTTAAGATGATACATATTTTGTGTTATTCCACGTTGGAAAACGAACATGGATGGGTCCGGGAACATTGGATACACACTGCATCCCGGAAAGATGAGAGACATGTTTTTAGCCAAGTATGTTACATCATTCCGTAAGCAATATCTTGTGATCAACACAATATATTATGTTGATTTTGGATTCATTTTAATTGTAAGAATCTGCTTTAGATAATGTTGTGCATTTTCTATGATCTGTGCATCTACAAATCGGTCCCTTTCTCTATGTCAGAGGAAGTGACGTCGCCGGCGTCTGCGCAGTGCGACCTGATGCGAGTCTGAAGTGAGACACAGGAAACAGAAATACTGCAAAATAATAATAATAACTCGACTAAACGAGACGAAATAACGTTATAACATTTTGTCTCGTCTCGTTTTGGATAACGAAAATAGCATAGTTTTTATTTTGTAAACCACATTTAGTCTCGTTTTACTCAACAATATTGCATTAGACATTTAATTATAGTCATCGTCACATGACCAGCACTTACGTTGCGTCTCGTCTCGTTTTCGTCACGTGATAAAGGTTCGTTGAAGACGATATTTAGTCATAATTTTCATTGATGAAAGCAACACTATAATTAATTGACCCTTCGCCGGGAGTTTGATTGACAAGCGATCTAACCAATCAGAACGCCGAATCCGCCATTTTGTCCGACAAAGCAGTCAGGAGTTAGAAGATTAACCTCGGTGGACTTGAACTTGAAAGATGGTGTGTATTGACGTCTTTCTGCGATTGAAACAACATTCCTTCTGATGTTCATTCATGTTTATTTGATGCGAGCCACTTGAGCTGAGGCGCTACAGCGATCCGTCACGACACATTAAAGAGCCACAAAACGCTTTTTATTGTTTGAATTTCTTTAATAACTACACAGTTTGAAAGCTGGGGCTTTGTTTAATATCATCAGTAACCTGCTCTGTCTTGTCTGTCGGCGTGTTGTCAGTGTCCTCTTTGCTCCGCGATGTATTTTTCACTGCGTGTGGCACGACAGCACTATGGCTTGTCGGACAAAGCAACAGTAACTAAGGAGGGCGGGTATTTGCGAAGGGTTAATTTGGTGTATTAATATTTTTTATTTATGTTTTTTCGTCCTGTACTTAACATCAACCTGCTAAAAGGGACTACAGATGAAAATTAGCCAGTGTTAGCTAAATCTGGTGCATTTTACATATTGTATGTATTATTAATGTGCATTGTCCCTGATTAAATAAAATAAAATAAATGAAATGAAACTGTATCTGGTTTAGTTTGGGTATGCCATTTATCAGGTTTGTTCAAAAGGGGGATGCAGGCGAACAGGTTAAGGAAAGCAAACTTCTGAAGAACATTTTAGAAGAATATTTCCTGTTGAAGTGAACCTGTTTCCCTGGAATTTCAGTTCACTCAAACTGAATGTTTTTCATTTCTCATGTCAGTTCAAACTGTAAAATATGACATGCTTTACTTTTTCCAGAGAAGCATGTATCATTGTTTTTAGACATTTTTCTCAGGTTTTCTTGTATTTCTTGTATTTCGCCTCCTCCTCTTGAACTGAATGTTCCTTTTTTTAACTCAAAACTGCCTCATGTTACAGAATGAAATGTCGACCCAGGATGAGCTACAGGACTGTGAAGCTTTAGGGGTGTTGATGGACTCGATCTGCTCCATCTCTGTTTGACCATCGGTCTGAATCCCATCTAGATGTAGTCTTTGATAAAAACATGATTTTCTCAGCTTTTTGCTCAAAATGTTGTCGAAAGAAATGCATAAAGCTAGAATAAAATGTGTTTGTTGTTTAAAAGCAGCGGCTCTGTGTGCTCTGTATGTTCAGATATTCATACAACAAAGTATTTTGGGGACCATGGAATGTTTGTGAAAATTGTTAAAAATACTATTTTTAAAAAAAGGCAGGCGGAAAAAGAGTTAAGAATGTATTTAAGAGCAGAGCTGCATGGCCCAGGACAGTTGTTCGGCTGTTGTGGTTAGCACTTGTGCAGAAACAGATGGTGTTATGTGGTTGCTGCAAGATCTTAATCCACAAGGGACAGAACAGAGGACACGTCGTTGATTTATTCTACGTACCTACCACTCTCATGGGGCCGAACTATCTTTGGCATGTGGATGGATACCATAAACTAAAGCTATTTGGGTTCGGCATATCTGGAACAATCACAGGATTCGACCCTCTAGACTGCCCTGGAGGGGTACCACATGAACTGTATCATTTACATTTATGCATTTGGCAGACGCTTTTATCCAAAGCGACTTACATTGCATTATACTATACATTTGTATCTGAGTATGTGCAATCCCTGAGATCGAACCCATGACCTTGGCATTGCTAGTGCCATGCTCTAACCACTGAGCTACAGGAAAGCTGAAAGTATCATCTACCACACAGCTAAGCAAATCAAAAATTGCACACAAATTGCATTTTAATAACTGTGATTTAATGATTATCTAGTTTAAAATAAGCCATTATATAAACATGTTTGCTAAATACATTTACACAGAAATATATCTTTTTTCAGGTATGGATCAAGGGTGGTGGCTTTGCAAATGATTTAAGTGCGGTCTGTGAAGTTTCAGCTCAAAATACCCCATAGATTTTTTATTATTCAGTTTTTTAACTGCCTATTTTGGGGCATCATTATAAATGCGCAGATTCAGCGCGCTTCCCCTTTAAATGCTCGCGCTCCCCGCCCCCGAGCCCGCAATATAACCCTCAAAATGGATCTTTACAAAGTGTTCGTCATGCAGCATATCAGATCATGTATTCTTTGTTCAGTTTGTTTTATTAGGCACATGAAGTCCACTACCATTGTTTTGCACGCCTTTATTGGTTCTTTAACATTGTTTGCACTATTTCAAGTGAAACTGGACATGTGATCTGGTGTTTTGAGTAGAGGTTACCAATGTAAAGGACTCATTTTGTGTTTTAAAATTCTCCTGTTACTTCCTGTTGTTTTCTGATACCCATTGGAGTCAATTGGGTGGTTTTGTTACTTTTTGATTATATAGGTCAACTTTGACATTAATTGGATCGTTTCCAAAAACTGCTTTTTTTGCCCTGAACAAAGAATACATTAATGCTTTGTCTCATTTGAGGCTCAGTCAGGAATAAAAGATTTATTTTGGCTGTGTGTTATTTCCTGACATGATATAGAAGGGTGAAGCACACATCCGTCTGTGGGTTTCGTCTGGAGGAAACGCTTGCCCATTGCTTCCCTACTCTGCCAAGAGGGACATGCTTTATCGGAGTCTCGTTTCAACTCTCGACTCTTGTCTAAATAAATAGTGTCAAATTTCACATTCGCAATGGAATCCTCCTTTGTTATCCTGACAGAATGAATCGGTTGATTGTAGATCCTTTTGTAAAAGTCCCTTGGTGGAGTAGTTTTCTACAATTTAAGACTTTATTCGAGATTGTTCTTAATGTCAGCTGCCTTGCCACTCCTCTTATCTGTCGTCTTTCTCTCTGCCTTTCCATCCTAACATAGATATACAGACAGACAGATAGTCAAGTCACAGCTGGTCAAAAGCTGATAAGTAATAATTAATTGCTTAAGTATGATTTATCATTAGTGTGTAAGCTGATCCAACAGAGAGGTTACACTCCCTTCCTCCAGAGCTGCAATCCGTTTCAGTTCTGAAATATCTGATGATTCCCATTTCTGCATGAACTTCTCACTCTTTCCATCAAACATCTTTCCACACTCTGTTGTGTAAGAACAGCAGAATCTGAGTTATTCCAGAAAACCTCACAATGTTTCAAATGACTTAAAATCCCTCTGGTAAATAAAAAGAAATAAAATCGGTTCAAATGATTTTTTAACATCACCAAACTATAATTTTGAATCCATTAGGGCTGGGTTAAAAAAAACTGACTTCTCAATTTTAATTGCTTCTCATTTTGATGAACTGATTTTGATTATTATATCCCAAGAATCTATCTTTTAGTCTGTGCTGTTTTGCATGAACAAAACTTAACATTATTTATAGCCCATCCCATCCAATAAATCGCAATAAACTTTGACGTCTGAATCCTGATCCTGTGATGACTGAATGTCTTTCCCTCTGTGGTTCTGGTGGAGGTGATGTTCTCAGATGACGGCTTCATTCGTTCTCTTGCGATAAAAGGCTTGAATTTGCCACATTTGCACATAATTCAGATTTTGATCTCCATATCCATTTACATATATATAATATATCTTCCAAGGGGTTTTTTCCCTCCTAGGACTTTTTTCCCAGTGTTAGCACGCTGGGTTTTTCTCCTAGGGGGTTTTTTCCACCCCTGGGAGTCAGCCGACATTGGCTTAATGTAGCACCATCTTGTATATGTTACATATTACCACGCTTGCTTGTACAGCTTATTTTTAACCACTTATCTTTTTTCTGTGCTTCTAATATGTAAAGCTGCTTTGAAACAATTACCAATTGTAAAAAGCGCTATATAAATAAATTTGACTTGACTTGACTTGACTGCAGGAGATGTTTAAGAAGGAGAAACTTATGAGCTATAAGAACTGTGGCATTTATAATAACTCTGACTGTGAAAATTGTGACTGTGCTTAATTTAGCTTAATAATGCCTTGTTTTAACAAGCATTTAAATTTGTATTTAGAAAAGCTGAAGGCTGTTATTTCTGGAGTGAGTGAACAAACATCATTTTGTGTTGTGCTCCAAGAAGAAGACTTTTACATGCCTATGCCTACTTTTTTGGACTGTCTGTGAGAACGATCTTGATTTGTACTAATTGTTGTGTGTATAGACACTACCGTTCAAAAGTTTGGGATCGGTACGATTTTTAATGTTTTTAAAAGAAGATTCGTCTGCTCACCAAGACTGCATTTATTTAATTAAAAATGCAGTAAAAACAGGAATATTGTGTACTTTTTTTTTCAGGATTCCTTGATGAATAGAAAGTTCAAAAGAACAGCATTTATCTGAAACACAAAGCTTCTGTAGCATTATACACTACCGTTCAAAAGTTTGGGGTCAGTAAGAATTTTTATTTTTATTTTTTTGAAAAGAAATTAAAGAAATGAATACTTTTATTCAGCAAGGATGCATTAAATCAATCAAAAGTGGCAGTAAAGACATTTATAATGTTACAAAAGATTAGATTTCAGATAAACACTGTTCTTTTGAACTTTCTATTCATCAAATAATCCTGAAAAAAAATATTGTACACAAATATTTTGTACAATTGTACACATTAAATGTTTCTTGAGCAGCAGATCAGCATATTAGAATGATTTCTGAAGGATCATGTGACACTGAAGACTGGAGTAATGATGCTGAAAATTCAGCTTTGATCACAGGAATAAATTACACTTTACTATATATTCACATAGAAAACAGCTGATTTACATTGGAATAATATTTCACAATATTACTGTTTTTACTGTATTTTTAATTAAATAAATGCAGTCTTGGTTAGCAGACGAAACTTCTTTTAAAAACATTAAAAACTGTACCGATCTCAAACTTTTGAACGGTAGTGTATATATAATATATAATAATAAAAATAAAAGAACCTACTGTTTAAGCTGGTTGGTCATTTTGAACTGAAATCATATACGCAAGCACATTTCAAGGGTTCCTTCAGTAGTGTAACATAAGCAATGACGTACATCCGAGTGAACAAGACGGAGGGAAGTTAACAAAGGACGGGCGAAAATATTGGACTTAAACGCAGTCATGAGCGAGTATCCACAGGTGAATCCTTCCCTCACATCCTAAGTAGGTGGAGCTAAAACATGAAGAAAGGAAATGAGGATGCAACAATAAGAAATGAGACAAACCCAGTCAAAATTCATGAGTTAATTTGCTTAAAGTGTAGTAAAGTTTCGTACAGAAGTTAGAGTGCTCCTGCATTAGTTCATTGTGTATCTGTGTGTGGTTCATTACTGTGACACTTGCTAATCGTGAGTGGTATGGGTTAACCGGAGACTGAGCTCCTTCAGCCATGTTGGATTGCGATAACCAGGTAGAGCTTCAGGTAACCAAAATTGCCAATAAGCTCCACTGGCATCGCTGGATTCCCCGATCAGGACAGCACGGTAAGTGATGATGTTCAGGCCAGGTGCAGCACGTCTTTCTCCTTCCTGATACTCCTTGCTTAGCGCCATTGACTGGATGAGAAGGACTTCGTGTGACATTTGTGAGTAATATTTTCCATTATTGTTGGCTCTATTAAGAGTTAAGTGGTGATATAGTATTTTTCTGCCCCAACACACACAAGCATTGCTCAGGACTGCACCGTCTTTTATGTTTATTTCTTTTGGTAGTATTTCTAACATTTTCAAACATTTCAAAGAGTCTGGGCCCAGTGAAGGGTGATAAGTGACTGAAAATACATGTAGAACTAAAAGATTTATAAATCAGTTAAGTACAATTTTCTACTGTCATTTATAACCCATTTGGTGGTTAATTTGTTGTCATTTGTCGAGTGTAACTGGAAAAAGTGAGTATTTGAAATTTGTTTCTTTATTCAGTCTTTTGACAAATTTGCTATTTTGAGTTTTCTGTATTCTATCCAATTTCCTTGAGTCAATTAGTGAATCAGTAACAAACCCAGGGCACTCTAGATACAGAGGCGTATAGAGTATTACACTCGTTTTTACTTGAGGAGGTCTGACCTCGACGGACTGAACAGAAGAAATGAACCAGAGAAGAATTCCATGTGAAAGATGACATTCCACCAGCTTTGAACAGTCAAGGTTTTGTGCCTCTTTGGGATGGTACCGCAAGGTGTCGTTCCCTTGCAGAACACAAGTTTCCGGATGGCGTGTAGGTCTGAAGTCATGAGTTAAAGGAGCTGTAAGTAGATCTTGAACAACGCTGTTGGACATTGTTTTATCACAGCTGACGCGCAACAAAATGCTTGAAAAATAAAGCACAGTTGATGAACGAACGACAAGGAGGCACGAAAAATGAACATACAGTACACAAGAGTAAATACAAAGTGTTCGTTGTTAGTCACCAACAGCACAGCAGCTCCAGACAATGAGGACTGATGACCAATATGAACACTAAACCATCTGTTGGTCCAATAAGAAGGACACCACTGTAGGACTACGCCACGCCAGGCATCTCAACAGGACCTCACGGTCAACCAAATCAAATGCAGCACTCAGAACTAATATAACTAAAGCAATGGATTTCCCAGAATCAGTTTCTGTAAATATATCATTTGAAATTCTTAAAAGGGCAGATTCTGTACTGTGTAAAGCTTTTTAAAACCATGCGATCTAAGTCGTCACTGCTTTCCTAGTTTTAAGAAGAGGAGAAAAGAATGGGAAGTTGTGAAGAATGTGGACGAATAAAATTTACTAAATTATGCCTTTGATAGTTTATCTGTATACTTTGGGGCAACGGTAATCTAGTAACACATACAAGTCTTAATACCCACGGGGTTCCTTTTAAAACCCGATAAGCCTTTTCAATTTGAGCCAGAGCGCAAAATGAGTGAGGATGAAAACACTGAAGATGTGCAATGTCTCTGTGGCTATTTGAACTACTGTTGTATGATTGACGTGTAAAAATCGTCTGATCACCTGAATGCATTACACACAGCTAAACTGGGAAGTGGACGAAGACGTGGTTATTTAGGAAGTTTTATTCATCTACATTCTGCACAACTTCCCATTCTTTTCTCCTATTCTTATCGCTAGTAAAGCAGTGAAGACTTACATCGCTTCTCCTGTTGACCTTCGACTGAAAATTACAACCAAAAGCTGCACAATGTGGCATCGTATATTATATTCCTAGTTGTGTTGTGGTAAAAATAACAACAGGGTAGAGTCAGTAGCTCACAGAGTGCAAGCATTTGACGTCGTCGACGTAGAATGGACTGTGCACCTAAACAAAATGGCACCCCCTATTGTCCAAAATATGTCATGGATTTTTTAAATAATGTCAATCTTTCATAGGTTTTCTACTACATATTCCAGGAAGACATAATTTATGTTTTATTAAGCCATCCCAGACTTAATACCCAGGGTTCTCTTTAATATTTGAAACTATAACAAAGAAGATGGACAGGTGTGGCCACTGGAGTAAATATACACAACAGATCAAATATAACAAGGTGAATGATATAAATTAAAATAATACACATAAAAGAAGTAGTCATGAAGGTGGACAATCAGATGAAGCCCACATTCAGCTGTGGTGTGAAAGTAGCCTTGATTTCAAACAGATACACATTTTCTATTGCGGTACTTTTTAATAAAGAACACAAACACATCACATCTACATGACTTTTCATACAAACCCGATTCCAAAAAAGTTGGGACACTGAACAAATTGTGAATAAAACCAGAATGCAATGATGTGGAAGTTTCAAATTTCAATATTTTATTCAGAATACAACATATATGACATATAAAATGTTTAAACTGAGAAAATGTATCATTTTAAGGGAAAAATAAGTTGATTTTAAATTTCATGGCATCAACACATCTCAAAAAAGTTGGGACAAGGCCATGTTTACCACTGTGTGGCATCCCCTCTTCTTTTTATAACAGTCTGCAAACGTCTGGGGACTGAGGAGACAAGTTGCTCAAGTTTAGGAATAGGAATGTTGTCCCATTCTTGTCTAATACAGGCTTCTAGTTGCTCAACTGTCTTAGGTCTTCTTTGTCGCATCTTCCTCTTTATGATG